>QFEU01002820.1:0-15109 GCA_003316345.1 Tricholoma terreum
GGCCTTCACCCAACTAGCTTATCTCACAATGCCTCTTCTTCTCCTCTTCTAACAACTTGTCCAAAAATACTTTTCTCATATCTACAGTTCATGGCAACCTTAAATGAAGGCTCGCAAAGACAAACAGAGTTTCAGGAAAGCCAGGTTCCGAGCAGGTAATTTTGTATTCATGGACTGCACAAATATAAGTTCTAATTCGTCATACGATAGCAAACGAATGACGCCCCTAGGCAACGTAGGTATCAAGTGTCATCCAGCCCGCAGCAGGGACCTGCAACTGCTGATGAATGTTATCCTTCATATAATGAGCGATACAAACCCGGTTCCCTTTCACTTCGGGGACACCGTGCTGGATTACCTTCCCACAAAGAGCGACTAGGGATCCCGGTGGGTATTCAATGGTGAGGCCTAGGCCAGGGAATTCCAATACACCATTGGTATAGCTACTGAAAGTTGCCAACAGATCGTACCACTCAGGCCTTGCTGAGTTATCACGATGCAAAGGAGTGCGACAATTGCTGATGAGCGAATAGCCTGAAAAAGGCGAGGACCAAGATCCCAACACCTGATGGACCCCCTTACCCTCCTTTACCAGTTCAGGATGGTCAGCCAAATATGAAAATGCCTCCATGGACCTGCGATACATCTCTGGGTGGATAATGCTCAGAAGGGAACCCATCAATGCGGACGATTCGAACATCTCTTCCATCCATGCTGAAATGCAGGGTGCAACTTGCTGGGGCTTCAGGGATGAGGATATTTCTAAGATATGGTGGGGAGCCTAACCAATATTGAGACATCAAATGCTGTAGATTGTTAGCTTACTCACATTATGAGCCTGCTGAAACCATGTGGGGGCAAAATTGAGGTTACCGGGCAAGGGCTCACAGGTTCCCTGTGACTTGAAGTTATCCGGATGAATTCTCCATGAGGCATTCATTTTCCCGATGGTTCCGAGAAATGCAGGCTGAACCACCGACAGTGCTGCCCAGACATGTTGCTGTCGAATTATAAAAAATCAGGAAGTATTGCAGCTAACAGAGACTCACCTGCTGGTCCAACAGTAAAACTTCAGGGAGGTTCCAGCAAATAATCCTTCCCCCAAGGTCGTGGATAATACAGGGATCCAATAATAAGCCGGACGTCTTGTGAGCGTCGGCAGGATAACATTTCCGAAGCTTGGCTTCCAGAGATTCTTGACAACTGGTCAGTCGTACACCAATATCTGCGGTATACCTTAACACGTCCCACAATATCTGCACTGCAAAGAGTAACTGAGCAAGTTTGAAACGATCTTGTTGAAGTGAAATAACCTCAATTGTCATGCCTGACTTGCCAAAATCTCACATTCAACAATAAGTTTCAACGGCATCATAGCAGGGGGGGAAGGGCCCGGCCCACTGGCCCAACTTTGATACCAACGAAATCTCTCGCTCAAGTAGCCGGCAAGGAGTTCAGTTAGAAGTAAGGATCTCAGAGGAGAAGCCATAGAAATAAAGATGGAACTAGAACACGCAGGCCATTGGATTCATGTCACAAATCTTTAATACAATCGCTCCTCCATCAAAATACGTAAATGCTCCCCTGATTTCTTTGCATCATTCAACTCTTCCATAACTTCCTCCGATAGTTTGGCGACTATACCCCTAGCCTTGTCAATGTCGTACAGAACAGTCTGTAGGTCCGATTCCAGTGCTATATCCACTTCAGGCTGTTTACCCGGATATGTTGGTGCATTCTCATTCTATAGGCGATGGGCAACGTTGCAAGGGAGGGGAGAGGAATGGGGAGACCTACCCTCTGATGATTCTGAAATGAGTTCATGACAGCGATATAGCCGCTGTGCTCTGTTGCTGTGGACAATCCGACATCCCATGGATAGCCATCTGAGAACGAGGTAGGGTCCTCGAGACCGACCAATGGGTCTATTTGAAGTAGCATCCCTAAAGAGACCCTCCGGTCCAGATGCGGAGAACATATAATTCTCATAACGTTCGTGTAAAAGTCCGGAACCTCGACCGTCCAATCCCGAAGTTGAAATAGGCCAATGAACGCTATGTCTGCTGCCTGAAAACAAGTAAAGTTATTAACAGGGGGGAGGATATGCTGTTTCAACCTACTATTTGAGCCCGTAAAAGGTCCAGTTCATGATTGAAGCCCGGTATTACGAGACGAGAGAGGAGATATCGTGTCCTTGATACGACGAAGTACATGAATGCTTGAGCCTCTGAGCGTGATGTAAAGGGCATAGTATCCCAGGCATCTCGATAAAATTGCGGTACTGAGCTCCAGGCGATACGTTCCATTGAAGGTAGGAAATAAAAGCTAATTTCTATATATAGCAACCTACGACCTTGGGTTTGGGGGTGCTGTACTGGGAACAGGGGGTAATGTACCCCCCCTCACGAGAACTGACTCAACCGCAACGTCACCTCCTATATCCTTCCACCCTGTCTGAAGAAAGTTCGACAGCTTCAAATGAGAAAACTAAAGAAGTACATTCATATATTCTGCATCCAGCTTGAGCCGGTCCTGTGCAGAGCGTGCAGGCATTTGCATGGGAGGTGGATCGCATGCCTAGCCAGAATGAGCCACAGGTAGAATTAATGTGGTGCGCCGAACGTACCTGGCTTTCAAATAAAACGATCCCGTCTTGCAGTGTGCCCAATGGGCCCTCATCGTCTGACCACCATGCATCCCAACAATTCCCCATGGGACGAGATGGGTCGCTTGGAAGTGTGGTTGCATTGATGTTGATGATTGCGTCCAAGCCGCTGAGGGGGTCTGAACCGCCGAGTCGACCAGAGCAAAGTTGGGACAGGGTTTTGTAGAACGGCGGTACATACAGATACCATCCAAGCAATTGGGCTGCCCCAATACAAATAGAAGCAGTTTCCTAGGCATATAAATGAGATCATTCAAGTCAAATAAAGATTTTGCAGGGCACCAATTCTTCCAGCAGACGCATGCGCCATTTCTCTTGATAGGATCTCTCCACACCTCCCACCCTGGTTCGACTCTGAAGCGATATCACGGCAGAACGGGCTCTTGATACAAGGAAATTGAGAAACTGCTGGGAGGGCATAGCATCCATTGGGAAAGAAGCAAAACAACCGACAATGTCTGTAGCTATTTGGCAGGTGTCGATCGCTTGCTGGAGTCAATCGGCCATCAGGTTGTGGGGTGAGATTGTCGGGTCATCGGGTCATCGGGTGTAAATGGGGGATGGAGCTCTCCGGCCATTGGGCCAGGTCAGACTGTCGGGTGCAACGGTCAGGCGGAGAATCCAAGACCCTCGGATATCCCATTATTTAAAAAGAAACCCTGCAACGGCCGCGTCATCCAAGACCCTCGGATACCCCATTATTTAAAAATAAATTTAAAGTTATTATCTAACATCAAGTATCTCCAAGTCAGCAGAGGCAAGAAAACAAAATGCCTGTCAACAGTATCGCCAAATCTAGAAATCACAGTTTTGACAGCAAGGGTGGCTCAGACTCCAAGTATCGATAAGCCGCTGATATCCAGTTGCATTGCACAGAGATGCTACCCCACCGATTCCTGAATTGTAACTCTCGTAGACCGACTACATATTCGACCTTTGAACCCTCGTTTCCTCGTACTCCACCCCCACCCCCTCCAAAACAAGGCAGGGTCTCTTCTAATGTGCGTGGTCAGAAAGCCACACCATCCTCGGTGGGCCGAAACAAAACAGTTTCTCCAGAGGGTCCTGCCAATTATGCTGCTACCAGTCTTCCAACACCTCGCCCCTCATCGGACTTTCCCGACAACCCACAATGCCTGCCATCATCTCCCCCCTCTGACCTTACCGATCCCGCCGTAATTCCCTTCTCTACACCTTGGTCCTCATTAGAATCTGCCTACCAATCCCATGCCCTATCCTTCGATCAAGTTGTATCCAGGCTGAAGCCAATGCTGGATGGGACGGCTGGGACGGCTGGAGAGCGCAAGATATCTATTGCGGGCATCTCGTCAGACATTGTTGATAAGTTACGGGCGAAGCCTAGAGCGGCTGAGTTGCCAGGTTGGGAGAATCTCAGGTATGTTGGGTTCTCCAGCTCGTGGCAAAGCTAACAACGTCGAAGGATCGATTTCTCCGGAGACAAGCTGATTGTGCACTACCCGACATTTGGACACGAGATCATGTCTACTCTCTTCTTCAATGTCGACATCAATGACACCGAAGGTCGCTCTTTGTTCTCTGTTGATGCGAGCGTCATTCGCCTGGGAGGCTCTGCAGATGTTGATTTGGAAGATGGTATCAAGAGTCCGGATTTCAGTCTGTATGAGGACCACCCCACGAAGCAACCCCTAACGCAAGCATGGCCAACAGTTGCCTGGGAGGTGGCCTATAGTGAGAATGAGCAAAAACTTGCGTATGATCTTGCAAGATATGTTGCTTGTTCCCTCGGCAGAGTGCGGCTAGCAATCGGTGTGAAGATCGAGCGCGATCCTGCTGTGCCAGTGGGATGACAACCACGAGGCTTGAAGAAGGTGACATGTGCATTCTGGGAAGCAGACTACGCTGAAATGTTCGCGACATTGGAAGAGTCGGGCTCACAAGTCTTGAATCACCTCACAAGATGTGATAGTCATGCTGATGAGGCCAATGACTATGTTGTGCCTGCCGCCACTAAGTTTTCATGCGTTTCGAAATTTGACAGGAAGTATGTAAAGTTTGTGGTTTCCCAACATGCTCTGTACACTGGAAGTGCCTTTCCTCTGGAATGCCTCGCAACTCACTAATATCTATGTTTGGGTTGTAGATTCTTCCTGAAGAACCAAATGGGCCCACAGAAATGAAGATTCTAAACAGACATCTGTATCGTACTTCAGAGGCCAAGAATCAAGACAAGCCCGCAATAACCATTCCATTTTCAACACTTCAACAGGTAATCAGCGCCCACGAAAAACAGCAGAATTACTTAGAAATTAGCCGCAATATCAAGAAGCATCCGTATGATGGAGGGGACTCATATGAAAAGAAGAATAAAGAAGATGTTGCTGGAGAAATTGAGCGATTAAAAAAGCCTCGTGTTGAAGATGCCTAGGCTGCTCCTGACATGACCACCCACATCTATGGTGAGTTAGTTAGACCACGTAACAGCAACCTGCTGAACTCATTACCCAAGGACGCGACATTTCTCACCCCCACCCCCAGAACCGTGATAGTATTGTATGTTATATAGGATTCAACCTGATTCCAAGTCTCGGGCAAGATGAAAGTTGCCGGGCACTGCAGGGCAAGATGATAATGTCCGACACAACCAATCTCGGGTGAGATGACTATGGTCGGGCGACATAACCGGTAAGCTGATAATGTTCGGGCAACATGCTGAATCTCGGGTGAGATGACGATGGTCGGGTGACAAGATGAACGTTGTCCGGCAGCATAACAAACTCTCGCGTGAGATGACTATGTCCGGGCGACATGCCAAATCTCGGGTGAGATGACTATGGTCAGGCGACATAAGCTGCGACTCTCGGCTGAGATGAGTATGTTCAGGGTGACATGCCGAATCTCGGGTGAGGTGGTAATGGTCGGGCGACAAAATGAACGTTGCCCGGCAGCACAACAACTCTCGGGTGAGATGACAATGTTCGGGCGACATCACGAATCTTGGGTGAGGTAACAGCTGGCGGGCCAGATAGCCACATATACATACAGATCAGACATTAGGTTATATTTCGCTGGTACAGCTCAGGCCATATGACACCGGTCGGACCAGATCCCACAAATCGGGCGTGACATGGGTCGGGCCAGACGACACAAGTAACCTCATTCATAGCATTATTGAGGATGGCTACTGGCCAATGTCAACTTGGACTTTATACTCTATCGCACAACAACGAAAAAACGCTATTTACATGCTGCAAGGAACAATATATTACTTATAATTTTCTCTCCACCTTTCCAGCTCTTGCCGATCGACGTAAGTTACGCAGAGCCGGAGGTGGCGACTCCTGTTGAGCCGACTCAACCTGTACTTCACTGGCGGGGATGGGTTGTGAAGAGAACATTGGAAGAATATCGAAAGCACTCAACGATGTGAGTGGACTCAGATTCCCGAACCCTGTTGAACGCGATCCTGGCATCTCCGACGATGTGCCTGCATTTGTTGAACCTGGGGTAACTTCACCAGCTCTGACAGGCAATGGCGACGTGACTGGCATATATGTCGGAAATTCTGACTGGCCCGGCAGAGAAACATGGGTTTGAATCTCAATGTCGAGGCGAGTCACAGGCGGTGATGAGGGGTTCGATGGCACTTGGATGCCCATTGTTCCAGTCGAAATGGGAGGTTCATTGAATAATGTCTGAACCTCTTGGGCTACGTGTAGAATGATGTCTGACGGGGAGGTTTGAATTGAAACTGAAGATCTGGGATACGCTGGAAGTGCAGGGGCAAGCCAGGGAGATGTTTGCACTTCAGCCACCATTCGATGTTCGGGGCTGGAGGGTGGCCTTCCTGGGAGTTGTATATGCAATGGAGGAGGAGAGGCATCTCGCTCCACCGCCACATTCTCCTCAATGTTCGATGACGACAGTCCATGTATCGTTGGCGGCGCAGAACTAGTCCGACTCCCACTCGATTCTCGTATGCCATTTACAGCAGCGAAGAGCACGTTACTCGTCGCCTCTAGGTGCTGCAAACGACGCGTGATGGGTGCCTCAGCCAGAGGCTGGGCTGACTGTAACGGGTAGACCCCAGGGGGTACAATAGTTATACATACTAGCACAGCCACCCTAGCTTTTAGTCTTTTACCACTGCCTCTACGCTTGTGTAGTCACCATTCTTGCTATAGAACTGGGTCATATGCACTTGAGGCACTAAGGGACAACAAGGCTCACTGTACACTGTTACATCTTTTTGCATACCCAGCCTCAGTGGCCCCACTGAGGCTATAGGGAGATTTTGGCTATACACAGCAACTCTAGCTTTCCTCTGACACTCTGGGCTCTTCTACCACACTCTAGGGCTCTCAGGCAACTTTTTTTCTTGCTTTGGTGTTAGTGGAAGGATTGGGAGAAGTTTGGTAGAGGTTTGGTGTCTGTCTGCTGGAGGAGGAGGTGATGAGCTGGCACAATGATTGGGTCATATCTCTGGAACGAGGCCATGTCATCCTTAGGTCTTTTTTCCACCTTGATCCCCTTACCCAACAAATCCTTTCCATACCCTGTTGTCCTCATCTGTCCACTCCTTCCCCCTCCCCCTCCGATGTTCGCCTTTTTTCTTGTTTAGGCGATATCTCGCAAACCGTGGCGCCGTTTTCCAAGATTGTTTTATATTCGGATTTGGCTCGACGTCCTCTTTCGAACGGTACCAAGGTTCATACAATTCCGTTCGGCGGTTCGCGCTCTAGACACCATTTTGTGTTCTTCTCCTCATCCCCCTCTACCTCCTCAACTTCTCATGATTCTGGGCTGGTTTAGGGCTCATTCCCTTCGCATTTTGGGCCTTTTCCATCCCTCATTCATCCCCATCACCACCCCTGTGGTTCTCTCAGAATCAAGGATTCTATGGCTGTAGTGCCTCTGGCTGGCACTTCTCTATATGCTTTATGCATGGTGTGTAAAATATCCGCATTCCCCACATTCCATGGTGAATCCGACCCCCATTCACCCTCCCCATGTTCACCTTTGACACCGACAATCACTCGTTGCATATGCGTCTCCCTGTGGTGCAAGCAGGTTCCAGGATACACAATATCCAGGAGGTCTTGGCTGCATGTAACATTCGCACCCTACGCACCTCACCTGTATCACCCTCGAACCTGGGCCTGTCCTACGAGATTGGTCTAAGGGTTGAGACCTTTGTGGTAATCTATTTGAACTGGTTTCACTCAAGGTGAACATGTACTTCCCTCCTACAACCACTTGCCCATTACCCAGCCATGACACCACTTCTTCAATATCGCTCGACCCACGATATTACTAGAGCGATTACAGGATTTGCTCATGGCCATAATGGGCTTCTATGTTTATTTTTGGGAATTTTCTTTTCCACAGAACTTGGATCATTCATCCCTTTTCCTCATTTCTATTCCCACCCACCCAACAGCCTACTCTCTTGGATGCCTAGCTCTCTCACTCTGTTTTTTGGAGGGGGGGGGGGGCTAGGTGGATCCTGGCACAAATTTTGGAAGGGAATATAGGTGGATATATAGGTGAAGGTACTGAGCCTATGACAAGATGAACTGAGGATGCGAGGGAATTGAGTCTGTAGGAAAAAAATTTTCTCTTTCTTTCTATGACATGTTTTAGGGTATGTTTACATATTCTTTTTATGTCTTGCTTATTGCTCTTTTCTTTGGTTGAGATTGTGGATACAATCTGAAGAGGGGGTGTAACAGGTAGACCCCAGGGGGTACAATAGTTATACATACTAGCACAGCCACCCTAGCTTTTAGTCTTTTACCACTGCCTCTACGCTTGTGTAGTCACCATTCTTGCTATAGAACTGGGTCATATGCACTTGAGGCACGAAGGGACAACAAGGCTCACTGTACACTGTTACACTGACGAATGGCTGACGTTCAACCTTTTCAATGACAGCGAGATTTGCTCCAATGTATGGAGCATTTGCTGCTGCACGGCTGTTGAGGCAGCCAAACTTGAGTCCATTGTGTTCATTCGTACTTCCATATCATCTTGCCGTGACTGAATCTTCCAGAGAAACAGGTCGGGAGGGTTAGGACCGGCGTGTATTGTTTCCCCACCAGAAATCCAGATCGACGGGCGGCCAGATGAACCAGCATCATTCAGAGATGCTTTCGACTTCCCCACCTCCATTTTCGATCCGTTACCTCGACGTCGCTTGGCAGGGTGAGATGTCACAGCTGATTCGTCGTCAGAATCGTCCTGGAGCTGATCCACCTCCTCCTGGTCTTCCCCCTGCTTCTGTCCAGCCACCGCCTTACTATTCCTCCCAGAAGTCCCCGTCGGTTGACTACGAGCACGAGATTTACTCGGTGCATGGGATTTACTCGGAGCGTGGGATTTACTCGGAGCGCGAGATTTACTACGGGGACGGGCCTCCACACTTTCAGCCGTCTGTGCAGCGCCCTTTCGTTGTTGAGGCGGTGGAGACAAAGACGGCAATTGCCCGAAAATCCTCCATGTCAGCTCTTCTTCTTCTGTCAGATTCTTCCTTGTCCTTGTCCAAGCATCCGGACGTCTACTGCACCTGACCTTCATCCGCCTACATTCCAGACAAGAATGACCCCCATGCGCCACTACGCACTCCACTAATAGCTCTACCTTCTTCTTCTTCCAACATCTATCGCAAGTGAGCATGTCTTCGCGGAGCTCAGATCCAGGGGGGGGAATCTGTCCCCCATGTTGCATGGGAGGATGAACGATCCCACGAAGTTGTCGTCCGATCACAGGCTTCTGATCTCGGTCTGCAGTCTCTGACCATTGCTTGAGCGCAGGAGGCATCGGCAGATCCCCTTCCTCCCCCTTTATCATAAGCGCATCATGGTCGCTGTCGATCTCAATGTATTTCGCACTCTTGATGCTAGACTTTCTGGGTTCTTCAGCTGGTCGTGGCCTTTTTCTGGTGACCGTGATTACAGGGAGTTCAGGACTGGCTTCACGGTCGCCAGCCAGTGGTGCCATTGTGGGAGCGGGACGAGGGAGTGGGGCAAACACAGGGGGAGCGGGAGTATTCATTGCAACGGCCGGATCAGAATTGGGTGGTATGGAAAGGTTGGGACGCGCGATCAACTCACGCTGCTCGCTTCGGTGACTCTCGGGGGCTTCATGTCTATGAACATCAGGGTCGCTACCAGGACGAAGAAATGGTAGTGTCAGAACCGATGGCACTGCGCCTGAAAGTCAGCAACATGGTGGATAAGTACATACCAGAACACGTACATGGCGTCAAAGCACACTCTGCTCCATACCATTGAGGAATGGCGGGGAACCTTTCCACCCAAATTGAATCGTTGATGCGAGGATCATCACGCCGGACTGTCGAATAATCGATAATGCCATTTCTAAAGGCGTGAGCCTGGAACATTTCGTTGTGAAGCGACGTGAACATCCGGGAGGGGAGAAAATCATTCGTTCCGGGTGCAAGGTCTGCTACCATAGCAGCTACTTGTCTCTGGTGATAATTGTGTAAATCATGAACGTAAAAGAATTCATGCGATGCTTACCACCTGAGCGGCCAGCGCTCGGCCGTGCTCCGAATTTAGCGGGTCACGGAGCACCTCTTCCAATGTTATTTCGACCTGCAGCATGGATAGATATGCCTGTACCGCGGCAATAGTTTCACTAGTCTACAGAAGTTCATCTGAAATTAAATATTGCATGGTGGAAAAGAATAAATGAACAATGACCGGAGGATTAGGCTGTGACCGAAGGAATTGTTCAACTTTCATTTGGCCGTACATTAGACTTTCTACCACATCAAGGCATGTATGATATCGGCGGTGAAGGGCCTGCATAATTGCGTGCATAGGCGGCAAGATGGAAGGATCGTTTGGTGTTGCTGAGGACATTGTACGTTAGGAGAATGATCGTTAAAAATTAAAGCAATGAATGAACCTATCATGAGAATGTCAATGCATGTCACGTGATCCTGCATTGCTCGATGAGCAGGCATTTGGCGACATGCTACAACATCAATATCGAACAAGAACCAGATAAACATGCAAGGTAAGATCACGGTGTGAAGAGTTCGATTGACTCTCTGAGATTTGTCCAGATTCAAGCCTCGATTCCCAAAATATGGACACCTCCGGGCCCGACAAACATATGGCGAACACGGGCCAGAACCCCGTTGCGTTAGTCGACACCCAACTCAATCCATTTGCCCTACCACCTCTGAAAAAGCCATGGCATTCCATTACCACAACAAATCGTCCTCCCACCCTCGGTTCGTCTGGTCCCAGTGAGCTAAAACAAGCAGGCCCTGAGCCATCGGCCCAGATGGTTCCATCGGGTAAACATGTCGAGCCTGCTGTGAGGTTTAGCAACAATGTCCAGGTATACATGGAAGGCTACCGAAACCCCTCAGCAAAAGCCAACGTCGGGCCTGCATCTGCGAGGATAACCGGTTCTCTGGCAGGGTACAAACAGCTGCGACCGCAATCGGACAACGAAATGTCTGACCTTGAAGGAGAATTGAAGGTCATGGATACGCCAACATCATCGCAAGAAGAGCTGGACACTTCTCATGTGATGAGCGATAGCTCCATGGAAATTGTTAATGGCCCTTCGACACAGTTGCAGTCGTTATCCATCAAACGCTCGCGTACCCTGTTGTCCTCTCCGATTCCTATACAGCGAACGAAAATGAATTCCGTCACGCGGGCATCCCGTGCATTGAAGAAGCTGGGCTCAACGCGTCCTGCTCAGCCCCCGAAGGTGATAAACTCTGGCTCTGAGAACGTTCCTCTTCAATCGAAGCCAATACCCATAGCAGCGCCGAACGAAAAGAGCAGCACCTTTTACAGTGAAATGGGAATCAAGGACCGGCGGCGGGATCTTCGTGATGAGATGCTGCGTCTAATATCAGACACAGAGGAGGCATGGCGGGAGGTGTCGAAAGAGGTGAGCATGACCACGATTCACGTTTACAAAAATATCTATCTAATTCCAGGACCAGGATTCCTGTTGGAGCATTGCTAAGGGCAGCGCTGCCACATATCACCTTGGGACTGCCACTGCCAATATCCAGCATGAAATCCACAGAAACTCCGTCATGCTACAAGAACTGTTGGAATTGGACAGAGTGCTAGAACATGCCTCTGAGCATGCACTCTCAGCGTTGAACAGAATCAGAGAACCTTCGGTTTAAGGACCTTCACAGAACGATAACTCATTGTATTTAATTATAATGTTCAATCTACACATTGAACATTTTTCCTCCGAGCCTTGGGCCTGACGATTAACCCTACACTACTTACTTCCTTCACGATGATCTCTGTTTAGTTGATGACCGGAGATTCATCGTGGGGGAGGTTGCAACTTTCACAGATGTGATCCAATGGGGCTTGGGACGTTCAGGCTTTGCCTGCTGCATCTCTAACAGCGGAGTAAAAGTGAACATTGGACTCTGAGCAGACATTCATACTTACTTGGTTTATCTGATGATTCCCCTTTTGGAACCAATGCTCGAGATCGTTTTTGGGCAGAGAATGATAGTTTCCTGGTACTTCCTGCCTTTCGTGTTGGGAATGTGTGCCCCAATTGCCCCGCCCACAGACAGCTTTCTTCCTCATCCGACTGGTGTGTCTGGCCCGATCGTGCTCTTTCGCCTGACTGGTGGGTCTGGTCTGACTGGTTTGTCTGGCCCGATGGTGTTCTTTCGTCTGACTGGTGTGTCTCGCCCACCCATGCTCTTTCGTCCGACTGTGCTCTTTCGTCCGACTGTGCTCTTTCGTCTGACTGTGCTCTTTCGTCTGACCGGGCTCTTTTGTCCGACTGGTGCTTCTGGCCTGATCGTGGTCTTTCAGCTGACTGATGCGTCAGGCCTGCCCGTGCTCTTTCATCGGATTGGTATGTCTGGTTTGACTGGCCTGTCTGGGCCGATGGTGGTGTTTCGTCCAACTGGTTTGCCTGGCCCGATCGTGCTCGTTCGCCCGACTGGCGTATCTGGGCCGTCCACGCTCTATTGCCCAACTGGTACATCTGGTCCAACTGGTGTATCTGGCCCGATGGTGGTCTTCCGTCTGACTGGTGTGTCTGGCCCGATTGTGCTCTTTCGCCCGACTGATGCATCGGGCCTCTTTCGTCCGACCGGTGTGTCTGGTGTGTCTGGTGTGTCTGGCCCAATGGCGGTTTTTCATCCGACTGGTGTGTCTGGCCCGACCGTGCTCTTTCGCCTGACTGATGCAACTGGCGCGTCTGGCCCAATAGTGTTGCCTGGGCCACTCATTCTTTACGGTCTGATCTGGCCATCTGGTCGGATTGTTCTTTATTATTCATACTCACCCAATCAATAATTGCTTGCAATTCTGGTTGAAACACAACTGGGGATAGTTTAGGTGTTTCTGGGTGATTATCTGGGGGATATCAGCTTCATGAACTCTGAAGGTATCACGCATGACCTCCTTACCGCAGATGGGGGTGCTCCGGAGATGGATTCGGTCCAGAATCTCTTGTTCCTCCAGAGTGAACTTTGATATATCCGATGGTTCTGTGGTCTGCCATCAATATGCTGCAATGTTTGGTCAATGAAATAATGATATTACTTTTATCAAGACCCGTCCCTTCACCGTTCATAGACTGTTTTCGGGAACGACAGTTGTTCTTAGCCAGCCCACAACATCAACAACCGTGCTTATGGGTCGATAATGATAGAATTACCTTCTTTAGTTGATTCATCTTCACTGTTGACTTCACCTTTCCCGCTGGCTTTCGTCCATTGGAAGGCTCCAGTGAATATGTTGACCTATCAGTGGTCGGCGTAGGGAGTTTTGATCAACTTTTGGTCCTTATTTCAGAACGATCCCCGGGCAGGCTCGAACCATCTCTATACTGGCAGCCTTTTGAGGATCGTCCAGGACCTGCAGCGTTCTTTGATACCGTTGCTCGCTGTTCCATCCTCCAGGCAAGACCAGATGTTCCACCGACCCACTCGTCGTCAGAATACTCACTTGCATACCCATTTTCTTCTTCAGAGCTCCTGCGATCGGAGCTTTGACCTGCGTGACCCTTGTCTTGCGTTCTCCCAAGTTGGGGTTTGGGAATGAGCGGTAACGGCCCAGCTGAACTGACCCAAATGTCCGGATGAACCTCCTTGAATTGGAACATGGGCTTTCCCTGAGCCTGTCTGTCATACCAAAAGGACAAGATGCTGTTGACCACCTCTGCATGAAGGTGACTTGGGTCCATCAGAACTACATCTGCTGGAAGATACTCTGAGTTGATATATTCCGATGATCGGCTGAGAAGCTCTTTCCATGGAACCACTGCTTTCAGGTTATTAGTATCCTTCCCTGGAACATTGTTAGCAATTCCATCAAGCCTAGACCGTTTCACTCACTATAGGTAGCAGTCATGAAGGATCGGATTAGCTCCTTTCACCCCAACAACTTCTCTTCATCATCTCTTGGCTCTGGAAGTTTCGGAGAGCCCCTCTGGTCCTCTGCAAACAATCTCCCAGGCTTCTTAACCGATTGTGGTATCCTGGAACGAATGTTTCCACCTCCAGCTTCTATGGTAGAATGTAATGGATCAGCCTCCCTTCATCACAATAATGAACCAAGTGGTGCTCACCTGAATGCATATCTTTGCCATGCTTGAGCATCGCACCCAAGATCGGACGTTTGCTCCAATCCTGTACGGATCTGAAGAAAGACTTTCCACCAAGTTCCTCCATGTACTCTCGGCTGTCATCATCGTTTAGAGAGTCATACTACTTCAAGCATTATGCCCGATACTTACTATTGAACAACAATGTTATTATTGTTGTCTTTAAAAAATGAAAGGACGAGACAGTCCATCCCGCAAGACCGTTTCATCTGTCGACAAAAGTCCTTCACATACTTATTGCCATGCCTATGTGCGGTCCTTGTTTAATGGAGAGGATTTAACTTCCTGTGAAGGTTGAAGAAGCTAGCATACCGGACTTGAATCTCTCTCGGCGGGCCCAACATATTCCATTTTATTGCGGTTTCCTGAGCTACCTCAACATCCTTTCTCGGCATTTTCTTGATGAGCTTCGTCAATGCCTTCTGGTATACCTTCATATATTCCTTAGACCCATTGGATGCACTGGATGAGAGGTCATGCATTATATCATGATGGAGGTGGGTGTACTGCTGTGCGATCACCATTTGGCATGTCCACCTCTTGACATAGTGAAATCGTTCTATGGACTTCCTCTTCCTCCCGTAGGTATGTAGCCACCATTGTATTCCCTGTGAAATCTCAAGTTATCAGGGCAACAATGCTGATAGACGGACGGTTCACCTCTCGTATTAGTTGTCGTTGCTTCTTCCCCTCCTTTGAGTTACCCCTTTCAAGATCAGAGCGTGCCGCAAGAATCTTATCATAGGCCTTTATTGCGATTGCCATCCGCTCCTTGCCCTTTTTTGCTTGCCATATTTCCCGGTGTTTCACGAGAATCTT
>QFEU01002827.1:0-11700 GCA_003316345.1 Tricholoma terreum
GGTCCCAAGCGTCGGGTTGAATTTCCAATCGGTCTACAGGTCTGCCCTAACACCTCAGCCGACTTTTGGCCTCACCCAGTCCGCGGATCCATATTTACAGAGCAACAGATTGGAATGATATATATATGACAATATGTGATATTAGCATTTGTGGGATTCCCTGTGAATGAAGTGACGGTCCCAAGCGTTGGGTTAGACTTCCGATCGGGCTATAGGGCTGCACCAATACCTCGGCCGACTTTGGGCCTCACCCAGTCCGTGGATCCATATTTACAGAGCAACACATTGGAATTATGTATATATGACAATATGTGATATTATCATTTATGTGATTCCCTGTGAATGCAGTGATGGTCCCAAGCGTCGGGTTGGACTCCCAATCGAGCTACAGGTCTCCCCCAACACCCCGGCCGACTTTGGGCCTCACCCAGTCCGTGGATCCATATTTACAGAGCAACACATTGGAATTATGTATATATGACAATATGTGATATTATCATTTATGGGATTCCCTGTGAATGAAGTGATGGTCCCAAGCGTCGGGTTGGACTTCCCATCGGGCTACAGGTCTGCCCCAACACCTCGCCAGACTTTGGGCCTCGCCCATTCCGCGGATCCATATTTACAGAGCAACACATTGGAATTATGTATATATGACAATATATGATATTAGCATTTGTGGGATTCCCTGTGTTTTGACCTCATCTGACACTTTCCCCTGCCCCGACGATTTTGACTTGGGCTTGCCCGACGATTTTGATTTGGCCCGACGATTTTGACCTCGCCCGACAACTTTGACCTTGTCCGACACTTTCCCCTGCTCAGACGATTTTGACTTGAGCTCGCCCGATGATTTTGATTTGGCCCGATGATTTTGACCTTGCCCGATGACTTTGACCTTGTCCGACACTTTCCCCTGCCCTGACGATTTTGACTTGAGCTTGCCCAACAATTTTGATTTGGCCCGACAATTTTGACCTTGCCCGACGACTTTGCCCTCGTCCGACACTTTCCCCTGCCTGACAATTTTGACTTGAGCTCGCCCGACACTTTTGACCTTGTCCGACCTTTTCCCCTGGCATGATGATTTTCACCTGAGCTCGCCCGACAATTTTCACCTCGCCCAACGACTGAGCTCGCCCAACGATGTTGATTTGGCCTGACGATTTTGACCTCGTCCAACACTTTCCCTGGCCCGACGATTTTGACCTGATCTCTCCCGATGCTTTTGACCTTGTCTGACCCTTTCCCCTGGCCCGACGATTTTCACCTGAGCTCGCCCGACGCTGTTGCCCTGGCCCAATGCCTTCACCTGTCCTGACACCTTTCACCTGGCCCGACCCTTCTCATCTGGTTCAACACATGTGCCGACCGACTGTGTGCACAGTGGCAACATGTGCTATGCCCCCTGGATTCCCAGACTGCAGGCATGTTGGTAGATTTGTTTGGGGGGACGGTAGAGAGTGATTCTTCTGTTTGGATGTAGTAATAGACCTTTGTGCCCACCGCTGTGGGTTTTCTGAGCTTCCCAATGATCTGACCTGACCCACCCGATATTTGTCACCTGGCCCGATGCTTATTGTCTGGCCCGACCATAGGTTTGCTCTCTTTGGACCGACCTGGTCAAGTCATGTGTGTGGGTCAACTGGGCCAATCCAATGTAGTAGCACTAACTTCCTGGTCATTGGTCCACTCTTCTAGGTTGGGTTGTTCTGTGTACATGGGCCCACGTTGGCTGGCCCAGCATACTCATGCAAAATACACTATGGGCTGGTCCATAGTATATGGGTCAGAGTTACTATCATATGTGGACTGGAACACCAACCATCCGGCGAGCAATCCAATGACGAAGGTGAGAACCGATTACCGTTTCCACAGGTCTTTGAGCGAATCTCATTATTTTCTATGACTGCTAGATCTTCCCGGCGACAACCTGTGTATTGATCCCGATGATGCCCCTCACCTTTCCGGCAACACATATGATCCGGAATGGACCAGATGGAAGGATTCAGCAGGGAACCCATTTGTTGTTGTTGTCGATCGAACCGGAATGCATCTCTTGCCGGCGATATGGTGCGAGTGCCGGAATGCCGCAACAAAGGAAATGCAGGCCTTAGATTTGGGTCTGTATCCGGCTTCAGACAACATGATATGGACAGTCTTCACATTTCAATGTCTGGACGATTATCTGGCTGACAGCCAAGAATGCAATACATCAGCCTATCATTACAATGAAAAACTACGTAGGTTAACCAATAGCGGCTTTCCCCAGACGGCACCGGTAATCTTGCTTGCTTTTCATTTATTTTATATCTTACATTGGTTCAGAATCAGTATCAAGAACTTATGCGAATCGAACGTGAGTGGCGGTGGCTCAAGAGCATGATGTGGCATGGATTTTCACACGAACAATGGGCACCAGGACCAGGGGAGCTCACGCTCTCATGCCCCTGCTGTCCTCAACCGGATATTAATTTACCAGAGAACTGGGCGGATGATCAGAAAAAGTAATGATTGCGGTTCGATGCAACTTCCTGGCTAATTTATTCTAGGTGGTTATATACCCGGGTGTTCGTCATTGACGGAAACTTTACAGCTGTCCACTTGCGACAAAAAAATCTGGAAACAGATGTGTTCCTGTCCGACGGAACCGGCTACATGACTCATCGTGAGCCCTACTTGAAGCATTTGAATGCTGCTAAGGACTGGATAGAGGTCAGCCCCACCAGGACATCATGCAGGAAATGATATTTAACCGGATGTCTTGACCCAGCCCTCAGATAATGACCCATGCAATGACTTCCACGCCGACAACGACAGACCCACGCGCAGAGGGACTGATGCAACTGGGATTGGCTCTCTTGCCTGCGGTCAGAATGGAGTATTTTGTGCATCTTCTACAGTCGATTTCCAAAAGGGAGAACAGTAAGTTCCAACTATTTGCATTTTCCTAATATATCGCAATGATGCAGCTACCCGGTGTACAGACAAAAGAACATAGATTACGCGGTTTGCCAGGCCCTTAACGCACCCAACATGACGGGTATACGCCGAGCTCTCCTCATTTATGATATCATGTGTCGGTGGTGGACAAACTTCATGTCAAGGGTGAACCACTCCGATTTTCTGGAGGTGTCTTCGTCGCTAGAGATTTTTCGGGGAATCAGCAACTTGCATGTGAAAGGACATGTGAAAGGCTGTCTAACACGTTATGGATTAACTTACATTGAAGGTGTAGGCATAATTGATGGTGAAATTCTTGAGACATTGTGGTCGGTCCTCAATGAAAGCTCTCGAAGTACCCGGGGTGCTACCTTGGCTCACAGAGGAGAAATCCTCGATGACCACATGAATCACTCGAATTGGAAGAAAATAGTAGGCATTGGTATGGAAGTTGCTCCTCCCCTCAAAGGCTACATGATTAATTGTCTCTTAGCCGGTACTCTTGTCAGAAAATGGAAACGGGCCTTGGAGCTTTTCATTGATGCCAAGGAGGCATTTGACGGCTTAAGCAACACCGCTGATAAGAATTTGCTTCAGTTGTGGGAGAGGAAAGTGGATGAGGCGCAGAGGAAACGGTCGCACAACGTAAAAGCAATGGAATACTTCGCAATAAAGGAATACCCTGGTGTGTTTTTCTATGACATTTCTATTACTTTGTACTAACATAACGCTAAGCGCCAACTAGAGCCCAGTTACAGTTGAAGTTAACTGAGAAGGAAGCCGCCGCTGGTCGAATTGGCTTGGCTGAATTTATCGTGAATGGGTTCAAAATACAGGAAACACAGTGAGCTCTGGATCGATTTACATTACACCTTATTCACCACATGACTATCAGACTTGGTCTCCAACAGTATGTTAGGCAAGTAGGTCGGCATCCAACAGTACCTGAAAAGCTTGAAATAGCACAACGCCAGGGAAAGCTCTTGACCCATATATCATCCCACCAGCATTGTGCTAGGCAATGGCTACAGCTCACGGAGGAGGAAGAAGATGATGAATCTTCGTGTTATACAGACACTCATCTCTTCCTTGACAATGCAGATGGCGAAATCTACCTAGCTCTGGCAAATCACGTTCATGGGCCTGTCCCGGATGCGATCCCATTAAGTAAGAAGCTGGAGCATTTTCTGCTGTCGTTGCCTTCAACACTGGGGATGCAGACTTGTAGAACGAGACATTTGGAGGCTGCTAGTGATGCAGAATGAGAGCTAAGGATGGGGCAGGCCAATGATGCCCTTCAAGGGGTTCGTTTGGCAATCGCCCGTAAGGTGTTTGTATTCCGTACCCAGGTTCGCCGTGCCGTGAACAAGACCCACAAAATGCGAGCCTATTCAAAAATCCATTCCACAGATACATCCCTTCGCTATCATGCTCAGTTGTATCGTCAATCCCGGAATTCGCTAACGCAGTTAAACGTTGGGCTTGATGTGTTGGGACGATTTCAGGAACTGAAACCGGAACACCTGAAGACGACTACCACTTTCATCGATCACAGGACACCGGGGATGAAGCACCAACATTTGCCTTGGTTTTGGTATCTGGATGTGCAAGGAGATTCCATCGACGACTCGCTTATGTTGGAATGTGAGTGATTTGATACCTTTCCCATGTTACAATGTACAGACCTTTGTAGTCTATCGAGTCAACTGGCTACGGGCTCGGGAGACATACACGAGAACTCGGGAGGAAGTAATTCTGGTTTCCCATGAAATGGAATGGACGGTTCATTACTTTGATCACCAGGCGAAACAATGGTCGATGCGAAAGTCAGCCATCGATACGTCCGGTCACCTGTCATACGCTTTGCAGATGGAAAGCATGTGGACACGATTTGCAACCAGGTCCAGGGAAGTTTTCAATGCCACTAGGCAACAGTTCCCCTCTCCTTTAGACGAATGTTCTACTTTCGTCTTTTAATTACTTGCTCGTTAAAATGGATGACGTCATGCTCCTTCTCTACTGGAAACATCTGGGTTCCTTGTCATTGTGTTAAGGTTGTATATGTCAGGTTTATTTGTGGTTCCTGGAATCACATATCTCTAAAAGGTCATAAGCTTCCGGTTGCATCCCTCCGGTTCCCCGGTCGGTGTGTCATACAGGGCGCGTGCCAAACCCGCTTGTTGCTTCATTCCCAATGGACCCAGTGGCCGCACAAAGGTTCTTCAATTTTCTCATATCGCGGGCTCGCGCAGCAGTTATAGAGCTTCAGGATCGTTCCCAGGATGGGAGGTTGGATGCTTCCTATAATGAGAGATGGTACGCCCGCCTTCTGGAAGAAATGGTACGCATAACTGTATTTATTTTATTATCTCATCTCATGTCTCTCCTCAGGAAACCGCTTCCATTTGTCTTGGTGCGGGGCAATGCTGTGGGTGGTACCTATATATCCCACCCTTTTACAAGAGCTTGTCACAGCAATGCTCCGGTCGACTCAGTGACTTGGATGACCGCCGACTTGACAATATCTTGCAGCTCAATGCAAATACCCTTCCATCTGACCCTTCTCAAGCTGTGGCCCGGTGCTGGGATGCATGGTGGTCAGCTGATGGGGATCCTGCCAGTACCCTGCCAATGGGTATTGCCTTGTTTGAAAGTCAGGTATATATGACGTACTTATCACCTTTGAACCTCTGGCTTATGTCATCCAGGCCTGTCATTTCCCGCCCTCTTTATTGCCCGCCCGATCAACTCATGAGTGGTTGACGTTGGATGCTGAGTACATGAACTTGGTTATTCACTTTTCTCATTTGAAATTGGCCAATTTCCTTCGTACAGGGTGGAAGAATATGGGTGGAGATACCGTGGTGGAATCTATTCTGATAAGGGGGGGTAAATTACCTCCAGTCCCTCCTGCATTGGCCCCAAATTGCCCACCAAATAGCGGCCTCACATTGCCCACTACATAGCTATATTTAGAATGTTTGTTCTTACAATGGACCATGTTCATTGGAATTTACTACCACTTTTCTATCGTGAAGCTTGGGACACTATGCCCTTTGAATCTACCCAAGACGCTCAGCTCTTCGTCAATTTTTTAGTATCAAGAATGCGATATGTTCTTGCCCGTCCCATGATGCCGGATATCGTGACCACATTGGAAATTCTACAGGCCCAGATAGTTAGTCAAACTGGCAGTTTCTCTGCTACCTTCTAGTAACTGTGCTGCAGTCTGCAGACACCGCATTCCTTGGCTGTTTCATGTTGCAGGACTGGCGGATCACGATACCCGAGTTTTACCGGGATGTCGCAAGAATCTTGCAATCGGAAGGGATCGATGGTAGGGCTCGTTTGGGGCAGTTGCTGCAGGTAGACCTGTCAGCAAAGCTTGTAGATCCTACCTCTTGCCTGGACGGTTATCTGTGGGATGCATATGCTAAAGACGCGGAAAAAGGGATTGGGTATATCAAGGCTATGGAAGCTTTCAAACACCACTGCATGGTATGTCTTGATACAGTTACTACCTGCCGTTGCCTATTCTTTGGATAGATTGTGCCGTCATACCCTCTTGATGAACAGCCAGACGACGTGGGCTTGAATCTGATATTCAGAATGTCCTGTATGACGTTGACAAAGCTCAGCATGTTGTCGGCAATTTATCAGAACCGGTGATGGAGGAGATCAATAATGCGAAGAAATTAGCGGTGCATTTACAGGCTTTGATGGAGGAGAGGCTGTATTAGGATAATTCAAATATGTTTTATTCCTTTCATATTCAAACCATCAATGCCTTCCAATCTGGAATCCTTACATCTAACTGAAATGCTTGCAACATATATGTGGGACCGATTTTGGTGGTATTGAATCGGGGCCAGTGGACAGGGGCCCTCCCCCCCCGGTTGCAATACCGCTAATCTTAATTGTAGAATGTGAGATTCTGGCGAGTCAGGCATCTCTTGCGTACGAAAATAAAGGTCATTACATGTTCCTGACCTATTGATACCTGTTCTGAACTCGCACATTGCAGTCCAGGTATCATGGGATGTTGTTGAATATACGACCTTCATTGGTGCCCGACCGACGGGCATCAGCGACACCTTCGAAGCAAGGGTTCAGGAGCATTATCCCCCATACACAGAGCACAATGCAACCTTTTTAACTCAGCCCAGTATCATTCATGACCCCAGTGGGAAGATACTTTGTTGGAATCTCCCCGGGGTTCTACAGTCCAACTGGCAGGTAGGTCGGCAATCTCTGCCTAAATCTTTCTGTATTCAATCTTTCTTGGTAGAAGCATGTTTGGGAGGTGCTTTTGTTGATTCAGCCTGCATTTCGAGGCACTATTGGAGGTCCAAATGCTCTGTGGAGAATTAATCCGACGAACTTTAAGGATGCACGGGAATGTGAGCCACACCCGGGCAACATCAATCTTTCACCGGCATGGTTTCAGCAGGCACATCATGTGAGTAACAGAATCACCTGAGCTGTTTTGATAGTCTGACAACAGCTAGTCCCCAGATCACCTCTTGGAAATATCGGCCCCTTTGAAGCTAGCTAACGTCACCCCTTGCGTTTCAAGGTGGATGGCTGATATGATCCAGTCATCTGCTTTGATGGGAGCCCTGCTTAGCATCGTTCATCCAGAGATGTACGATGCAGCTATGCAAGCGTTTTCACACCTTGCTGATCATCCAGAGCTGGTGAAGGAGGGTACAGATGTCCTTGAAGTATTGGGCCGTTGGTCCTTGCCCTTTTCAGGCTTTTCTCTCATCAGCAACCGTAATACCCCGTCCCACTGCGATAACTCTGCTAGACCGGAGTCGTATGATTGATTAGCAACTTTCGGCGACTATACCAACGGTGTATTGGAATTTCCTGGCCTGGGTCTGACTCTTGACTACCCCCCTGGATCCCTAGTTGCTCTTTGTGGGAAGGTGATTCAGCATGCTGTTCCAGAGGTGAATGGGAACCGTGTTTGTATTGCCCATTATATGAAACATAAAGTGCATGAACGACTGCGGGTCCCTCCTCCAGGCTGGATGACGATTGGTTCATATAGTAAGTAGGTTTACCATACCGATGCTCTTCTCCCCGCATTGGATCTATGACCACCCATTCACATATATCAATATATATATATGATATTTGAAAATCAAGCACATTAGTCCTAGCTATTTGTTTACGGAATGTCGAAGATACCAGGGCAATCTGCTGGGTGGGAAATGAGCCGGTCGAAATTAATCATGAGTTACCGGTTGATCCACGTTCAGCCCCAGTATAGTATCCCACACAGCGGATCATTCAGATATTCTTGCCCAGGCATTCACAAAAGCAGTCATTGTTTGAGTATCTGGGTAGATACGATGTGGTGGTAATTGCCTCATTCACTGGGTGACTGATGCCCGGCTCCAAGATGTTCACATATTACCGGTTGACAGTATGATACACCGGAATGATATCCCAGTTCTGGCACTGGCTGTTGTCATTTTGATCCCCATTGTGACCGCCCAATCGAGGTGATTTGAGTGTTTTCTTTATTGAAGTTGCATCTCTTCAAGGGAGGCGCCAGACTTCACCTTGGCAACTGGCTTCTTGGGTCTGACCATGACCGCATTCACTATGTTATTCGAAACAGTAAACGTCTTCAATGTCATGGCTATTACCAGAACATTAATCACAGCAACGATACCATATTCACCACCGTCTAAGCATCATCGACATCCAGTAATGGTGAACCTATAACGAGAACACGAACCAAGTTAGTTCAACATAAGAGAAAACTTGATCATAACAGACCCTTCACGCTCCCTCCCTCTCATAGAGGGAGGGTTCCGTACCCTTGAAGTAGATGTCCATCCACAGATCTTTGAGGAGTCAGTCAGGTGAAGTCTGCACCTGAGCCACTTCGGTTTTAGCATCTTTGTCGATTTGTTGGTATGATGAACACTAGTGCGCACCAGGTATGAACGCGGTGATCATAGACAAACCTTGAGTTGCTGCTCTGATGCTAGGCCCCACTCCTTGATATAATGCTGCAACCCACGGATGGGGTCTTGAGTGCTCCTTATCCTCTGCACCTCCTCGCGCATACAGTAGGTGGTGCCGGGATCGGACATCCCGCAATGACGAGTTCATCAGCTTCAATTCATAATTCAGGGAAGAATAGAACTTACGAATGTCCACCATATTGATAAGTGACGAATTCGACTAGAAGCGGGCCTCACGCACCATTGACAGCCCACTTACATGCGAACAGAATGGCCTGAAGCGTAGCAATAATGTCCGTGTCATTGACCTGTAGACTGGGGATCTTGTCTCCACATACGAAGTACGCGGTATTGGAAGAGCTGTGCTCTGCAGATGTGGCCATGCCGTACTTGTTCTCGCAGATGAAATTGGCATGGAGGTACCCATAGCTTGGGTTGTCAAAGGAAGGATGAGTTATTTGTTTGCCTCAAGAGGTAGGTTGAATGCCTCAAACCCCTGATCCTGGCTACAGGCGCCATCGCCGTATAATGCGAATATTGCCACATATCTTCCGGCGCCAATGGGGACCTGAGCTCCAACAGTGCCATTCCCGCCAAAAAAGGAGGGTGTGAAGATGTGCATGGAGCTACCCTTGCCATGAGACATGCCTACTTGGTGCCCAAGCAGTCCACCAATGACACCCGTGGTTCTGCCATGGACGACGGCAAAGGGATGACAACGATAGGCCGTGATAACACAATCATCTTTCTGGATACCTTGTGCAAGTCCAACTAAACCTGTTGGAACAATAGTATGGAGAAAGTTAAAAGGATGGGGAAGTGGATGACCCATTTGGCATAGCAAATACTCGCAGGCAGGGGACGTCATGCAGCACATGGTTTTCGTTCAACAGAACCGGGAACATGGAGCTAACCGAAAGCCCGTTTCAACTATTAACAGGCTGCTGCAACACCCCATGCCGTGAACACACACATCCTCGGCACCAACACACCCTCGGTGTTGAATTCAAAATTATCAAAATGAAGCCCAGACCATCACGATTCAGGACCCTAACTCGACCAGATCAGCCACAATTCCCACCATCCCTCGTTCGCATCGTCATCGGAAGGTTTTTCGCGACTAGAGGATGAGATTTCGGAAACAAACCAGTGCGCATGTATTCTTACCTTCGACCCGACTAACGCTTCTATATTTATCAAACGCACTGCGAATATCCCCGACCTCGAATCCTCGCCCTCGACCACCGCATTTATTTCGAACTTATATTTATCAGCCTGCGACAAGTTTCACATTCCGCAAAATACCTTGATGGTATTCCTCCCTATGCAAACCACTACTTCGAATTCTCCCCCCCCCTATGTAACATCAATCGACTCTACATACCCAACATTCGCGGCTACGAAGAAGAAGTATAAACCTGTCGCACAAAAAATTCGACCAGTCATCGCCGAACTCCCTGACCGATTTTGCATCATTCGAAATATTGTTGGTAACCCCCTCGAAAACATGCCCATCCTCAATCCTCATCCACCACTATTTATCCCATCGCCATGATACACTACCGAACGAAAATCAATCGTCGACAAGAATCACCCTGGAAACTTCCTATGGCCCAAAGAACAGATGCTTATGCACGACTTTATTCGAAAACACGAAAATGCCTTCGCATGGAATGAAAACAAATGCGGCAGCTTCCGATCCGACTTTTTCCCTCCAATCGAGTTCCCCGTCATTCCACATACGCCTTGGGTCGAACACAATATACCTATTCCTCCAGGCATTTACAAAGAAGTATGCGACATGCTGAAGAAGAAGATCGACGCAGGGGTATACGAACCTTCGAACTCTTCGTACCGATCTCGATGGTTTTGCGTCACAAAGAAAGACGGCAAATCACTTCGCTCCATCCTGGAGTAGGCCCAGGTGCCTACTAGCTGTGGCCAGGCAACGCGATGGTATAGCAATCCCTCTGAGCTGTGTACATGTGACTGCCTACTGACTACATGATCACGTGACTACCCTGGAGTGGTGCCTGCCACCACTCCATCTACCCATGCCCAAAAAATGCAACGTCCTCGTTGTGATGGAACTCTAGATAAAAGATGACGAAAGATAATGTCTAAAATGTGATGGTATGTGCAGTGAAGGGATGTCCAATGATAATATATGCAGTGGAGATAAGTATGAAGTTAAAAAATAAAGACTCAACATGGTGGTGTCCACCCCAAAGCTTGAAGTGCACAGCTTAAGTCCACAAGATGGGGGTCTTGATCCCAGTCGAGTTTGGGAACGGGAGCAGGCACAGGTGCTACTCCAACAGGAATAGTAACAATGGGTCTTCCTGGTCCTATACCAGAAGGATGTCGACGGGTGATGAAGGGCTGAGATGGAACATGAAACGACGGGGCTGAATGGAAATATTGTCGAGATGGTGGAATAAGATATGGCGGGGCTCATCGTCGCCTAATTCATCGTCATAGGGTCCCAAATGGCTGTAGACAGCCTGTCTTCAGGCCCGAGATGTCTTGCAGCTGGGTACTGGGGCCAGTAGGCAATGACACAGTGTCATCAGCCCAGTCGAAACGTGCGGGAGGTGGCAAAACAGCTCGTTTAGGGTTGAGCTGGGGTGAGCTGGGGTGTACATGTGGAGATGGGGGCATAGACGGTGAACGGGGGGTGTCGACAGGTGTCGACGGTGTTGTTGGTGACATGGCAGGGGTGTGGGGCGCAGGTGGTGGCGAAATGGGTCATTGCTGGGGGTTCTGGGGCAAG
>QFEU01002830.1:1580-26563 GCA_003316345.1 Tricholoma terreum
TATTTTTACACCATTTAAATGGTTGAAATGTGGGATGGTTTTCCTACCCTGTGGGTCTCACAGTGGCATTAGTCAGCAACCCATCAAGAAAACAGGAGGACACTGCTATTTCTAGGCAGAGATGATATGTCATAAGCATGCTCATGTTGAAGATATGCACAGATATGCATAGAAATGTGCATATCTTCCTATGAACATTTCCCCACAATGTATCATCTGAGTACCATTGCTCTATTGCAGATCTTGAATGTATCATTCCCCAGCTTCATGTCATCATGAGTACATGATCTTTTTATGAGTATTACTCCACAATGTATGGTCTGAGTACCATTGTTCTATCACAAATCTTGAGTTTATCATTCCTCCAACTTCATGATGAGTGCATGATCCACTGTGGACCTCCCAGTGCCAGAAATTCATACCCTAATTCCCCCCTCTTATATATGTAAATTCATGCCATTATTAGTGTCTCCAAGTACTAAATATAATACCTGGAGAGAATGAATACAATCCACAGAGGAAATAAATTTCATCCCAGAGTGGTACATCTATCAGCTGGTAATTGTATAAAGCTGTGATATCATTTTCATTTTTTAAAGGTATGAATGAAAGTGTTGAAATTCATGTTGAATTGGGCATGTTTCATACCCTGCATTTTTACCATGTAGGGAATTCATCCACTACAGATAGATTTTCAATATTCAGTAAATACTTTAAATAGTTGAATTTCCATTCACAGACACAGCATTGAGTGATTATTCATATCATTATTCATAGAATTAGTGCACTAAGATACAAAAGCAACTCAAAAGAAGTAAAATAAAAAATGCAAGCATTTCCTCAGTCCCTCCTCATTGCCATCCTGTCATCCCCATTGCATCCCCATCATCTCCATTGCACCCCCATTGTTAACATCTGCTATTCCTCTGCAAGCAGGGGCTCACAACAGCAGGTGCAGGTGTCATTGTGTTCATCATTTTGGGGTGGTCAGCAGTGATGTGGTGGACACTGTGGTGGGGGTTGGGGGTTGCCTGTTGTTCATGGTGTTCAGTGTCATTGCCTGGCCCTGCCAGTGCTAGAGCTCAGTGTCATCATCATATGACCCTGGTGCACCTGCCATCCACCCAATGAGCAGTTGCCCATTGGCATGGCAGTGGGTGCTCTGTCATTCATCATTTGTTGGGCTTGCAGGCTCAGGTCTTGGGTA
Organism: Tricholoma terreum; assembly: GCA_003316345.1. Classification (NCBI taxonomy): domain Eukaryota; kingdom Fungi; phylum Basidiomycota; class Agaricomycetes; order Agaricales; family Tricholomataceae; genus Tricholoma; species Tricholoma terreum. The sequence goes on from QFEU01002830.1 coordinate 2,788, forward strand.
CAGCCAGCAGTTCAGTTGTTGTCAGCTGACACATTGATAGTGACATGGTGGTCAGGCTGAGTGATTTGGGTGAGACTGGGGTCTGGGAAGTGAGCTGTGGGGAGCTGGGGTATACTGGGAGTTTCCTGGATTGTTGTAGATGATGGTGGGGCAAGCATAGTGGTTTTGTTGAGTAGGTGATGTGTTCTGATGAACACATTTGCATATAGTTGTGTAGTTCTATTTCCTGAGTGACAGTTCACTGTGGAACATCAAATATGGCCTGGCTAGCTGTGTCTGAGGTCTGTAATTTACACTCCCCCACCTATTCCAATCGGACTCCCCAGATTCCAGTGGAATCCGGTGGACTCCAATGGAATCCAATGGAATCCAGAAATTCCAATCAGATTCTGGTGGAATCCAGTGGAATCCAGTGGACTTGGACTCAATTAAGATATTTATACTTAAATTTTGATTGTACTTATCTCCATTCTTTTCAAGAACAGAAATTTTCATGTGAGTGAATCATATAATACAAATTTTCTCTCTGAGTATAATATACTCTATTGAATATGGACAGAATAGTTACATGTAATCATCACCATCATCATCACCATCACCATCACCATCACTATTGTTTACCCTACTTGCTGTTGATGCTGTTGACATGCCTGTGTTTTCCTAATTTTTTCATTGTTACAGTGGTGGACACGGCATTTTGCACCATGGGCTTGTTCATGTATTGCACAAAAGACACCACCACGATAGTTTATAAGATCATCTGTACAATTCTCATAAGCACAGTGCTTGGGCCCAAATCATGTTCCATCAACAACAACCATCTTTACTGGTGCTTTGTCAATATCCATGTCATCATCAGTTGAACTAGAAGAAGATGAACCAGGATCAGCAGCTTGTTGAGAAGGTTGTTCAATATCCTCATCAACTCCAACTACAGCAGCAGAATAAGCAGTTGGGATATTATCAGAAGTTGTTGCAATGTAGTCATGAGTGCTTTCTGAACAAGCATGTTGATCTGCAGCTCTGATAACTCCATTTTCACCAAGAATCAAGAATGCTTCTTTTGTAATTTCATCAATTGCAAGATTATCCCAAACTGATAGCTCTGTGTCAGCAGAATCAGCAATAGTCCAGATGGACTCCTGAACAAAGGCCTGCCAGATCTGACGATGTGACAACTGGTGAGCTGCATGCTGCTGTGTTTTTCCAAAAGAATTATTCCAGAACTCCATGTATGCTGAGGCTGAGGCATGAAAGTTGTACATAGTATTCACAACAGCATTTGAAAAAAGTCGATCTACCCATATACTTTGACCAACTTTGACATATTTGGCAGAATTCAAATAAAAGTTGATGAACTTGTTTCTTCATTGATTTCTGGAGAGCACTCATGATCTGCACTATACAATGTAGTGCAATTGGGGCATCTTCCAGTAAGAACTGGAACATTCTCATGAATGATATTATTTTTCACAAGTGTTACCAGAGAAATATCTCTTTGTTGGATTTTTGAACCAGAGACCGAAATCCACACCCACTTGTGACATATTGATATGATTCAGGACAAATAATATGCACAGCTTCAATTGCTTTATATGATATTGGTTTGAGAGCAGTCTTTAGATGGCCTTTTTTGTTGTATGTGATGAGGCCCAAGTGCTGTGCCAATTTATCAAGTTTGGTTGCAACAGTGCTGACAATATTTTTTCAGATATGCCCCCATACTGGTCAGATTTATGCAACAACTTGGATCCACTGCTGTCCACTTTTGCAAGTACTGCCAATGACAAGTTTTTGATCCAACTATTAATGACAGAAATGTTTTCTCCTTTTCCACATGAATACTGTTGTCTTGCATGTAAACTAAGAAGATTGGGATTTTCAGTCATTGTAAATAGCATTAATAAAACTGTTGAAAGTGATATGTCAGCTGAAAAATTTGTCTGGATGTATTCACTGAAGGAGAGGAAAGACAAGTCTGGAAATGGGCTGAATTCTGGCAATGCAGCAGTTGTGGGCAAAAAACTAAAACCCAGCAGAACCCACAATGGCAAAGGCAAAGAGCAAAGCATTGAAATCAGCCAGAGTAATGCTTTTGGGCAATTGTCACTAAAATAGTGAACTTAGAACTACAACACAATTGGATTCTATTATGTCTACTTACACATTCTTTTTAGCTTTCTTCTTCTTGCCCTCAGTTACCTCCTTTTCTGTGCTCTTGCCCTTGTCCCTATTCTTTCCCTTTCCTGCCTCTTTCTCTTTTCTCTTTTCTTTCTCTTTTCCTTTTTTCTTTCTCTTTTTTCTTTCTTTTTCCTTCTGACTTTCCTCCATGTCATATTCCACCTCTACCTCCACCTTTGTCAAACCCTCTCCCCCATTTGCCAACCACTCCAAAAGATCTGAAAATGTGTATGCAGGCTTCAATATTCCCCATAGCTCAATATCTGACAGCTTGTCATCACTATCTTCCAGCCAAGACACCATCATAGGATAACCAGAAACTTTTGAAAAAGCCTTTGTGTATGTCAGGTGCCACTGTGATTTGCCTTTGAAAATACTGATAATGTCTGACTGTGTTGGCTTTTGATTAAAAACCGTGGTCAACTTTTTACCCTCCCATAACAAGTTGCAGGTCTTGATAGCTGCCAGACAGGCTTTGTATTTTTGCCATGCAAAACCCAAATTTATGTCCCTGTGCTCTGTTAATTCAACTAGAATATTGAGAGACGCAATAGGCTTGTCTCTGAATGGAGCCAGTATGACTAGATGTCATGGGAAAGTTGGAAGTTGTAGCAGAAAGAGGTGTAGAGTCACAGGTATCAGGTGGGGTGGGACTAGCAAAACCAAGTGGAGTTGAGATAGAAAATGCAGGAGCAAATCCAGGTTGTTGTTCCTGATATGAAATAAATATCAAGAAATGATAAAGACTGTAGCAATATCTCACATAACAGACTGGAAGAATATAGTCTTTCTTTTGCTTGATCCATTCAATATCTTCATCAAATGATACTGCTGCAGTATATTGACCTTTGTCGGTCCACTCCCCTTGTTCAAAAACAGAGATTTGAGGGTTGGAGTCTAATATAAAATTATTATAAATGATAAACCCATGTATCAAAAAACCCCACTCTTTATAGGAGACCACTTTGCAGCAATAGATTTGAGAACAGGCGCCATAGAAAATTGAACATCAACTTTGAGAATACAAAATGGCTTGACTTCAATAGGATTGACCAGTGAGTTGTAAATATGGACTTTTCCAGTTCTCAAAACTGGAGTGTCAGAATTGTCATTGTCACCTGCATCAGAAAAAATGAAGACATTCCCAACGGCATGTCCACAAGTACTTCCACCAGTAGAGCAGGATGAACCATGAGCAGGTGGACTGCATGGTGGACTAGTCATATGAACATCTACAAATGTTTTACAATGCTAAATGAAATAAAAATAAAAATAATTCTCCTACCATTATCTTGAATCCCCTTGGCTTGGACAATGGAAGTCAAATTGGAAATGACTAAGATAATATATTAAAAAGACATAAGACATATTATTTTTTGTTACCTGTGTCACCCATGGAGGTTCCACCCAGTAAGATATCTAACATAAATTGTAGATTGAATTACAGCTAAAACAAATTACTTGTACTAGTGGGCCACTGCTTTGCATGGCATGTCTGAGTTCTCTCATTTAGCAATGGATATACAATTGCATTTACATATGGACAAGTTCCATTTTGTTCCAGAGTCAGTGTTCTCTGCACTCCTGTCTGCATACCATCATGATACCACATCCGGCCAGTCTCATCAATGATATGGGCAGTAAAATGGTTTGTATCATGATAGATTATACCTCGAAGGCGATAGGTTGCCATCTGGGCATGCAGGCCTGTAATTATCAGTATAGGGCTTAGCTCAACTCAAGTAAACTATTTACTTAGACAATGCTCCTGTCAGACAACGAAGGGTGAATAGAGTTTTCGTCTCGACGCCCGTGTTTCATCTCTTACACATTGGAATACACCGCGAAAATAGATAAAAATAGGCTCACCATCACAGTGGCCGGGTCCGGGTCCAGGCCAACAACACTGACACCCGGTTCGGCAATCACCGCGAAAATAGATTTTTGCAGGCCACAACCAACATAACCTCGTTCTCAATACTGAGAACTCGGAACAATACCTTTGGTCCTCTGGGCTATGTAGATAAGGGGTGGTTAGCATGTAAAAAGAAAAAGGGGGAAAAAAGGCTTGCTGATGATGATGGTATCCCTGTTGTTGGCATTGGTATTGTCATCCTGGGCCCCCCCAGGGCTGGCATTGGCATTGTCATCCCCAGGCCCCCTGTTGCTGGTGTTGGCATTGGCATTGGTGTCATCATCCCCAGGCCCCCTGTTGCTGGCATTGGCATTGGTGTTTGGACTGGCTCTGGTGTTTGGGCTGGCATTGGTGCTTGGGCTGGCATTGGCATTTCAGCTGGCATTGGCATTTCAGCTGGCATTGGCATTTCAGCTGGCATTGGCATTTCAGCTGGCATTGGCATTGGTGTCATTGTTGTTGTTGTTGTTGTTGTTGTTGTCATTGTCGTTGTCGTTGTCAGCCTCCCTGTTGTCCTTGCTGTCAATCTCCCTATTGTCTTTGCTGTCGGCCTTCCTGTTGTCCTTGCTGTCAACCTCCCTGTGGTGCTCCTTGTTGTTCCCAGTCTCCCCATTGCTTGAGCTATTATTGCTGTTGTTCTCATTGCTGTGCTGGCCCCTGTTGCTGTTGTCCTGATCGTTTTCATCACCTGTTCCCTCAGTGCTGTCCTCGCTGTTACTCAGGAGGGGCTGCTGGACTTGCTTTGGGCCAGCACCACCCTGAGCAGGAGGAGGTGGCAGGAGGCTCGTCTTTGCCACATGAGCATGTTGAGGGGGGGCTATAGGGACGTTGCTGGCATTGAGAGCAAGTTCAGCTTTATAATAAAAGAAATAGTTAATAAGATTATGAAAATAAAGAAACACACCTTAAAGGAGCGGCTGAAGCCACACCCTTTGCTTTCGAGCCTTTTTTCGAGGTCCTGTGGGGTGATTAGATGTAATAACTATGAATATATTAACTTGGATACTTACCTTTTACCCCTTTTTCCTTTCTGAGGCTGTTCTTTATATTCGTCCTCCTCATCTTGCTTTACTTTCTTTGAGCCATCCTTTTCGAGAGTTGATGACATGGCATGTTTTTGGGTTCTCAAACCCAATTTGGATGGGGATTTGGGTGGCAATGGGGCCGATGTTTTCTTGCGCATGTTGGCATAGGTGGTTGGTATGGTATATGGCATGGGTGGTTGACTGATGGATCGAGATGGGACATTGGTGGTGGTGATGGTTGTCAATCGAGCTGTGTGGCAATGTGTGTGAGAACATTCAAGATGCCACATCATGCTGCCGTTGAAGGCACCTTGGTTGGTAATCAAGTCATTAAATGCATGTCAGAACCAATGCCCTGGTGGCTGAGTGGCTAAGCATGTGAGTGTATCTATCATGCAGAGGCCGAGTGTTCGATTCTCTTCCCATGTAATACTTTTGGTTGTCAGAAGCACATGCATTCTGGTTAGTCTGGCTTTGCTCATTGCTGTGTGTCTAGTGACTCTGTTTGTTCCATATGAAAATGAGTCTGGGTAGATTCTGGGGAATCTGGGTGTACAATTGATCCAAATTCCAACCGGAATTATGTATTATAAGGAAAAATCTATGTAAATGGAATGTTCCAGAATTCCAGAAATTCCTATCGGATTCTGGATTCCGACCGGAATCTGACAGTAATAGGTGGGGGAGTTTAAAGACTTTAGAGAATGGTCAGGAATGCAAAACCGTGTTTGGACGATGTTTGGGCAATGCGAAAGGTTGAGGGAGGTGCCATTGAGTGTCTGATGTGTGATGTTCTGGGGCTTAGGCTAGTGGGAGACCTTATCATCGTTCAGCAGTTCCATTCAATGCAGATGAATAGGAGGCTGTTGGGATATGAATAAGGCCATTTTTGTTGAAGAACATTGCCCATACAGTCCCTTTGAACTCAGGTGCATTGTCAGTATGTATATATACCATTTTCTGTCCTGTGACCTTTTCTGATTCAAGTTTGTATGACTCCAGGATGTTAAGCATAGTGGTTGCCAACCTGTTACTGAGGAAGAAGGTTTGTCTGTGTGATGTTCCACTGTCATGAAACTTCATTGCATATAACACTCCTCCTATAGATGCAACACGTGATGGACCCCAGATATCGATGTTTGTCCATCATAATGGTGTAACCTCTGGTGTAACTTCGTCATTGAAAGGGTGCCATTTCATGTTAGCCAGCATGCAGTCTTTGCACTGTCCAGCATTCTTCTCTTCAACAATTACAAGGCCATCAACAAATTTAGCAGCATCTTTAACTTGGGACACTCCAAAGTGCGCAAATCAACAATGTCAGGTATCAAGACTTGTTGAACTTTTCAGGGAACAAGCAGTGAGAGCTGTAGGGACTTGGGTACTGAAGAAGCCATAAACAAGATATAGTCCATTTCTTAATGTTCCACAAAATACCTCTACTTCCTCTTTGTTGAAGAAATGAACACACCCTTTATCACAGATCACACTCCAACCTGCAAGATCCATCCTTCCAATTGAAAGGAGGTTTGTGATAATATCCAGGGCATGGAGAGCATCACGGAACATCAAGGTATGCTCGGTGCCATTGAAGACTACATGGAGCTTAACATTCCCAGTGCTGAGGATGGTAAAGTCCGTTCCCTCTTTTGATGATTTCCCAACAATCTTGTCCAATGGTTTGTATGAAGTGAAGACATCCTTGCTTTTGAAGAAGTGTATTGTGCATCCTGAATCAGCAAAGGAGCAAGACAACATCAATATAGGGATGTTCCCAGCAGTAAGTGTGACCCTTTTGAGTGAAGGCACATTCTCTTCCAAAATTGCACTGACATCAACTGCTTTGAGAGTGGCCAACAGGGCGTAGTAAGAACCTGGTTTGACTATCTCGCTAGATGTTGTTGCTAAATTTGCATTTACAGGGGTGGCAACAGCAGACACTGTTCATTTTCCCTTCTACCATGAAGGGTACTGTCCTTGCTTTCCTCCACTAAGTTAGAAGCAGTCCCTGATCAAGTGACCAGTCTTTCCACAATTGGTTGTGTTTTCACATACAATGTTCACCTTATTTGGGTTCGACATCAGTTTTTGATTTGATCGAAGGGTTTTTATCTCTGCTTGGAGCACAAGGACACTAGCCCTGAGGGCCTTGACTGTATCACCAGAGGATGCAGAGTAATTCTTTGTTCACGAGACTTGTTTGCCATGAGAGGTAAGCATTGCTATAACCCCTGACAAAGTCAGTACTTATCACTCTCCCACCTAATCCTATAGGACCTTGCCTATTCCATGTGGATTCTGTATGGACTCCATGTGGACTCCATGTGGACTCCTTGTAGGACAACATTATGTCAAATACCACTACAAGGACTCCATATGAACTCTGTAAGACTCCACACAGACTCTGTGAGGACTCCATGCAGACTCCTTGTCCATTTTTTTTTTAGCTATCATCTGTATCAGTTCTTTAATTTTCCAACCTAGTCTGAACGGAGTCCAAGTGGCATTCAAGCTCAAATGAACTTAGTGAAATGTTTGACAAAGATACCATAAAAGTTTTGTCACAGGCATGGATTGAACTTCCAACCTCATGATTATTAAGCAACAACCAACACACAATTATCCAACTGAGCCAGAGCAGCTTACTTTAGTAGCATTAAAATGTATATTTATTGTCTATTTACAAATTACATTGTAAACAAAAAAAATAAAACTAAACTACCCCTCTCGCAAAGGATGCGAGAGAAGGGGGGGTTAAGGGCATGGGCCCATGTTGTCATCACTGTCCTCCCGTCCCCACCGCATTTGTTGTTCTCGCTTTCCACAGGCCCTTTCTTCTCGCCTTTGCCCTCACCCCTGTTCCTGTCCCCTCGCCCCTGCTGTTGTCATCCCCTTGCTCATTCCATCCTTGCCATCCTCACGTTGTCTCGTTGTCCAGCACCCTCAATCCACCCCACAAGCAGGGGCTCATAGCAGTGGTCATGGGGCTTCCTCCTCGTGGCTCATTGGCCGTTCCTGTTGGCTGTTCCCCTACTGTTCCTTGTTTGCCATCGTGCGTGGGGTTCATCCCCTCGTCATTTTCTCAGGTCCCACTGTTGTCCTCCTCACCATCCTCATGGTCATTGTTGTCTCTTGCCATCATTCCTGTCGTATCCCCCCAGTTTGTCATGGTGGTGGTTGGGGTATCCTCATTGTTATAGCACACACTGGCCACCCTGCGAGCAGTTGCTCACAGCGGTGGGGGCAGGTGCTGGGTGCTGGGTTCCTTCGTTGTCCTCCTCCTCCTCCTTGTGCCCTTTCCGTTGGTGTTCATACTGGTTCCCATCCCTGTTCGTCATCCCCTTGTCCCATTGTCTCCACTCATCGTCCCTGTCCCCTTGTTGTCCCTATCCCCTTGTTGTCCCCATTGTTTCCCCCCCCATCCTCGTCCTTGTTGTCATCTCGTCATCCCGTCGTTGTCCCCATAGCCATCCCATCTCATCCATTAGCACCCGCTTTCCCCCATGCAAGCAGTGGCTCACAATGGCAGGGGCAGGTGCTGAGGTCACTGCTTGTTCTTGTTGCCCTCATCCTCATTGTTGTCTGTCCCCTGTCATTTTTCCCTTGTCCTTCTCCTCATCAGCCCCACATTGTCCTTGTCCTTGTCGTTTTCTCATCCCCCGTCTTCCTGGTTGTCCATTAGCACCTGCTTTCAGCCCTGCGAGCAGTTGCTCACAGCGGCAGGGTGGGTGCTGGGGCCATCATCTTCATCTTCATCCCTGTCGTCCTCCTACACCTCTGATTTGTCATCAACCCACAATCCACCCTGTGAGCAGGGGCTCACAGCGGTGGTTCTGGGTGTTGGTGTGGTGGCTGTGGCAGCTGTTTGGCATTGTGGTGTTGTCATACTATAACCTATCATTAATGAAAAAGAGTTAGTTTAAAAAACAAAAATAGTACAAAATACAAATTGAACTTAACTGGAGCCCAAACGATGTTATCATTGTTTGGGCCTGTGTGTTTGTTTGTTTGTGCAGGTAGTGGGGGAGAGGAGGTGGTGTCATCATCAAGAGTGGTGGTGGTAGTGCCAGCTGGTGTTGTTGATGACACTCAGTAAAAAAGATTGGTCATGTAAACGTATGGTGTAAGTCGGGTTAAGTCAGGCTGTACAAATATAAGACTAAAAGTCCGTGTCTTTGGACTAACACCTGACTTCGCTGGTCAGGCACCGGTCAGGTTGCAGTCGTGGCAACATAAAAATCTCTCACAGAGATTGCAATTAACAGAGGGGAAAAAAGGAAGATATCCGGATTCGAACTAGCGACCTCATACTAACCCAATAACCACACACAATCTTAACATCTATACCACTAAGCCATATTATCCTACATTACTTGAGATATCTATATCTATATAACCAAAATATGATAACATTATGCATTTCCTTCTTGAGTTCAGCTAATCTTTCTGTATTAATTAGGCTTACAAAGTAATATAGAAGCCAAATGACACAAAAAATCAATACTTCTCCCATGGTGACTGTCTCTGGACACTCTTCTAGTTCCAGCCTGCAAGTGGACTTAGCGAAATTTTGACTTGAGTTCTGAGAAATTGATCTTGGTTGCTAAGGGCCAAAGGCACGCTTGATGCTCTAAGTCAGGCTGTACAAACATCAGACTAAAAGTCCGTGTTTTGGGACTAACACCTGACTTAGCATGACCTAAACCATACATTACCTGACGAACCTTTTTTACTGAGGATGACATGGCTGTGTGCTTGGTAATACACAGCCACCAACAATAGTATGTAGAGTAAAGACTTACCTTGCTAGGAACACCATTGTGGTGTAGTGGTTATATTTGGGTTATATTGTATATGCTACTCAAGTAATTGAGAGTTCAATTCGCATCACAAGCATTTATTTTTCTAATTACCAAATAGGGAAATATAGTTCATTTAGACAGTCCGAGTAGGAATCTGTTGGACTCCAAGGTTGTCCCTGTAGACTGATAGTCCAGTGGACTCTGTGTGTCCTTGTATAGTCTGGGTGGAGTCCACCTGGACTGGACTCAGACTGGACTTGGACAGGAATTGCTCAGACCTGCCATATCAGCACTGTTTGACTGCATATTCAGTCCGAGAGTTGTCCTACTTGACTCCTTGTCGGACTATACAGAGTACATGGACTCTGTGCAGAGTCCTATAGGATTAGGTGGGGGAGTGTAAAGACCTCAACAAAGTGGTCATATTGTAGCAAATTGAGCAGATCACGCCCCAGGACTCCAGGAATGAGTTGACCAACTTTGTCTTGAATTGCACATCATTGTAATTTGCTCCAGCATCATTTGCAAGCTTCCTCAGTATTTGCATTTTTTCAATATGTCCCCCTTCACCAGCAACTTTGTTCCATCGACATATTTGCACTCATCTAGGTCCCTCTCTCTCATGTTTCAAGTCCTTTCACTCGGTTTCCCATACTGTTCCTTGAGGAGGCTCCAGGCCTCATGGGATTTCCCTCTAGGATTGATACCGGTTCCAGGAATATCAATCAAGTTGATCAAGATTGATGACAGAGTGACACTTTCACAAAGTTGGTATTCTAGGAAGGTTGGGCAGAGAGAGTGGAGTGCTGTATGGTCGAAGGGGTAGTTGGGAGTGTGGTAGTGGTCGGCGCAGCAGTTGTGACATTGGTGGGGGAGGTGGTAGCTGTGGTATCTCCAGCTGTAGCAGTAGTATTAGTAATGGCAGTGATGGTAGTGGTAGTGTTTGGGTCAGAAGGGATAACAATCTTGTTTTCCCAGTAGTTTATAAGTCGACAAGGTGCTCTGTGAGCTAGCATGTAGGTTTCCCAACTAGCAAAGTTTTCATGCCCCTTACAACACTGGTCCTCAGGCAGTGAGAACAGGAGCAATGATCCATTACTTGAATTTCCAGACATATTGATTTTTATTGAGTCGAATTTTTATGCGGTAACAAATATGAGCTTGGGAAGTAAGTGCTTAAGCAGGGCCCATACTAACCTGTTAGAAGTTAAGTAAGAGCTAGGTATAGTAATAATCAGTAAAGTAAAAGAAGATATAAGTAAGGTACTTCACCTCAGGCATTACACAGATAGGTAAATGGCTGAGGTGGGGGAAATAGGAACGAGAGGAATAAAAGGGATTGTCGAGTATACAAATATGAAATAAAGTATAAAAGGAAAAACCGAGCATCAGCCGTAAGGTTGAGGCTCAGTTGTTAAGGTAAGGCCCCTCAGGTGTATCAGACAAATAGAAATGTAAATAAAGAATATTAGGATGAGTAGGGCTTGTACCTCAACAGACAGTCTGAGACAGGATGTACAAGAATGCACAATGCGCAGACAAACAAGGGGTTTAGGCAATCAAGTTCTATTTGATCATCAAGCATGTTCGGCAGAAGCCACTGTAGAAATGGGTGGACCAGGTCACGTACCAGCGACAGAGCAAGCGAGGTAGCGGGCTTTGCCATGCCAGCGCACTACAGAGTTAATCGGTGCTCTCGAATCCAGTATGCATAACCACGTGACTCTTGCAGACATTCCAGCTCTCCTCGAACAGATTACCTCACCGAAGATCAATCCCATCAAGCTTGGCTTTGAAATGGAAGCTGACCTTGAAAAGGGCCTTTGGAAAGCGATACGAACTCTCGCAAGGCCGAACTTTCGGCAGCTGCGAACGTCGGAGTTCGATCTTGGCATCAGGAGCGCCGACCGCAAAGAAAAAAGGAGAACTTGATTCAAGCAGAGCTACGTACACTCGAGGGGAGGTCGTGGTTCTCTCGCTCTGACTAATATCATGCTCAGTAAAAACAAATGTCAAATTAAAGTCATGTAGTAGTCACAGTTGTGACTAAATTACACACTTTTTGACCGCAACATGACTATAAAATTAATGTGGATCTTGAACTCAAGTCCCATGTTTTCAAAATGGCTCAAATTGGATTTCTGAGCTTCATAATAGTCAGATTCTGGTCTCAAAATAAAAACAACTTTGGATGGGCCACTGCAGGGCTGAGGCACAGGTGCTTGTGCTAATACTATTGAGTGACTTACTATTTCCAGGATTGTTTGTTTGGTTCATGAGAAGTTAGTGTTGTCATCGAAAACCAGATATATTGTAACATCAACAACTGAAAAGGGAGATGCTCAAAGCATCAAATAACCATTTTATATCACTCTAAATATACTGTATCTACTTAGTATGTTGAATCTATGTGCTCAGGCCTCACATGCACCTTGCAGCATTCATGCTGAGCAGCTGCATCAGATTCGGAAACATGCCGAAGTTACTGATTGTCTAGGCCACTTTGGGTGTAAATTGATTTAACCATGCCTAGTACCTCAATAGGCCCTAATTGGCCTCAATCTGGGCACATCTTACTGTATGAACTATTTAACGAGGGCTAATTGTTTCACACCAATCTTAGTAGTCATGTAAATGTCTAAAATCGTGTAATATAGTCAAGTATGTGACCATAGCCCTTCTTTCAGGTGACCATCACATGGCTTCACATGACGTTTCGTTTTTACAGAGTATCATGATTGTAATATGGACTGTACCGCAGCGTACGCGTCAAATGAAGACAAGTTTTATTACCAATTGTGTATTGTCTAGGATCTGATTTGTGAGTACAAAACCCGAGCGTCTTTTTGTCGTTACAGACCCATCTTGCACTTGGAAGGCGTGCGAGGCAAAGTAACGGGGAGTTGGTTTGCAACTGTCCAGGGGTGATCTGGAGGACCTGGCGATGCTCAGCTCAGTTTGCGTTCCCACTACACAAGTCTCTTATTGCCAATCACAAGGTGATAGGAAATTTCCTTTATCTACAATGCCCTACCCAAAACTACCTTTGGAGCAAGATATGTTTGTTATATGAACATTCCAGAGAACGACATCGTACGCTGAGATCCTGTCCGTCGGCGTCGCCATTCCCATATCTAGATCACCTGCTGTCTTTTCTTCAATGATCGCGACTGGTGAAGAACACGATCAACTATGGATCTCTCAGATGGCCTGAGGAAGCTCCTCTGTCCTGTGACGCGGCTCTCACTTTTCCGCTTGTCAAGCATCCAGTTGGACTCAGAGGCAAGCGAAGGCGATGGTTGCCACACTTGTTGCTGCTAAAATATCTCCTCGGAGTATCTGATGTCCCAGATGTCCGCAGGCAGAGACTGATGTGTTCAAGGCAGAACGAAACTGTTGATTTGGACCATCCAAATCAACAAACTCGGGCTTACAGATCTCATACGCAACAACGAGGATTTGATTAGTTGTGTGGTTCCAGGAAAGCGTCATACAGTATTTCCAATGCATATATTGAGGGATTTGAGTTAAAGCATTGCTTGCAATAAGATTCGTCGTACAGTAGATTATTGTTTCCCGAGCTTATCGGGCGAGTAGACTCCACTCTCATAGAGCGCTCAGTGGCAACTATTCGCAAGTCAGTCCGGGACTGCCTCAACAAACATCCGGGGGACGTACCATGAAACATAGCATGATGAGGTGTCATACTTGTCGGTCTGGGGGGTAATTGGGGTTTTCGGACTGGCCGTGACCTGTAATCTCAGTCCCGTTCCGTGGATCTACGAATGTCGACATAAATTGTATGGTGTCGTCGGGGTCCGTCGTGGCTGTGGTAGACCCTTCCAACATCGGGCCGCGCAAATTGAGCATCAACCGAGTGATCATTACCGATGAGATGCTGTGGTTCCCCTTTCAGTAGTGGGAAGATCAGAGTCAGTGAACATACCTGTTCATGAAGCTCGTGGCAACCCCTCTAGTGAATGGCTATGACATCGTCAGCGTCAAGACATGAGCAGGCGGCCAGCCAGACATATAGGATTACCTCGCCGTACTGTGATGATTATGAATGGGTCAGTGTCTGGTGAATGCCTTCCGAAGGACAGGCTAACCATGAATGTCAGTATGTTGCCGACAGTGGCAGCAATCATAACGCTGTGAGACACAATATATAATTTGCAAGCATCTGTTTCGCTAAGTTGTCGCACCTAAAATATATGGATCCTAGTTTCCTCAGCAATTAACGATAGATGATGAGTATCGCCCTTTACCATCCCGAAGCAGAAGATGAATCAAGTTTATACCGCTCCTTCGACGCATCGATAGTGACTTGTAGACTGTCATGCCAAATACCAACGAATCGATCACCAGCAGCCCACTCCAGGCCGCACCCAATCCTAGGAACAGTTATACACATGAAACAGCGGTACAAGGCACAAGACGCACTTAAAGCCCTATGCATTTTGTCGCCAAAGTCAGAAGCAGATCATCAAATACAGAGGTAGCCCATACTCAGGCCGAGACAACGGCGCGGGGCAGCCAACTAAAGCAACATGATCCATCGACCCATGGTGCGATTTACCAGACACCAAAAGCCACTGAATACCCAATTATATCATTTATGCGCAGTGTGACGGTGTTGGGGAACGTACGCATCCAATGACGAGCACGACAATTGTTACACCAATAAAAAAGGCCAAAACTCGACAACTCCGTTCATAAAGAGCATATATTCGCATGATCAATAAACCTGTAAAGTACGGATCAGTCTTCGGCAAACTGTAGGAGCGCCTCTATTCAAAATCATACTTGTGATCACAACTTGGACGGCAATAGAAAAATACTGGTGGTAAGACTGAAGCTTTTCGCATCTTGGGGTTGGCAGACGACATCAGTATATTGGCACTTCAAATCTTGACAAGGTCACAGACATCTGCGTAGTAGTCTATTTTTCAGAAAAACACAACGTTCAGAAACGGATCGACTCACTTTCGCTTTGCTGGATGCGGAAGAATACAAAAAGGATTGCACCATGACTGGAATGTGGCCAAATAGCGAAAAGTATCGGTTCAGATAAAACAGAAACGAGGCCCAATTCAGCCGTGAACACCAGAATCGCTCGACTTCAAGTGAGAATGTGATGCAATACTCGTGGACAAGAAGAGCTAAATGATCGGTTGAGTTAAGAAGAACATTGAGGTTGGCTTTAAGACTGACTGAATGAGATGAGACTGAGATAGTGGATGACTCTCCTGCCAGGCGACGGAGCGGTGTCTCGTTAGCGTCGTTGAGCAGGTAGGGCCGAGGTGACCACGTACAAAGCTTCTATTTCACTCCCGGTCAAATTCTCCATGGGCAATCGACGTGGACGTTTTGTTGATGATACAGATGGTATGTTCGCCCGGTTACTGTACCCTCATTCAGTAGGTAGACTGTCTCGATGCATCTGTCTGCGGAACAGTGTGACAGGCCTAGGAGAGCGGGGAAAACAGCAGTGCTGATAAGACTAAGAAGAGATACAATAAGACGATTTCATCATTGGAACACACCGAATATTAGGTGTAACTAGAAATGGATTTCGATGACGACCAACTTCGATTTGCGCTGATGGGCTGTGTGCTGGCCAATAATTTTAATAACATTGATAAGGGTCACTTGACCATGCTCATTGCAGTTTCCTCGAATGGCCAAGACCTTCCGCAGCTGACAGCCCAGAGGAAGAATACAGTTGACAGCCCCACATGCGGTTGACAAGCTTGTTTGATGCGTCATGTCGTGTCGATTTTCTGCCTATGTCGCACACTAGCGATGATATACATAATACAATTAGAGAAAATGAACGTTCCTGCACGTACACGTGGACGTCAAATAGAGGCACTAACCTTTTTCAAGTTGATACTTACAGAGTCCAAAATGAGCGTATTGCAGGGTGCAATCGGAAACCAGGGATACGGACCTGGACCCAGACAAGAGGGAGAGGCAGGGCTGGGGAGGAGGCCCAGTATGGATAGTCTCGTCCCCATCTGTCGCTAAGGTGCAGCCCGTGGAGGAGCAATACTGTAGGCGCCCAGCCCCAGAGTTCGATACTACATGAGTGACAGACTCGATGTATGTAGCATCCTACATCAACAATTGTAGGAGACGCTAAAGTAGCCTACAATACTATGTATACCGCGGCTTAGACCGTGATAGGAACCACAACTATGAAAAATGTCACATTACCACCCACCAAAAAAAAAAGTGAAAGAGGGGAAGCTAATAAAACTAAACACGGGATCCGTTAAATGTCACGGCACGGGTATGTGTAAAACGCGAAAGGCAGAAAACGAAGAGCAAGGCAAGGTGAGGATACATATGTCGCCTGAGTCCATCCTATCCTTCCTCAGCCTCACACGAATCACGCAACAACGAACCCAAGCACCGCACCAACCGCCGCAATCACCGCACCAAACGGCCCAACAAGCTCCTGTGCGGCGCTTCCCGAAGCAGTTGGAGAACTGGAGCTCGAGGTCGAGTTTCCTGTACCGGTTGCGGACGCACCCGTTGTGGTGGCGGGATATGCGGAGCCCAGGGCTTTGATTTCGAATTCTTCGGAGGTCGCGTAAATCTGGGTTGGTTGAGTTAAGTAGTTGTGAGTTTGGTCCGAGAGACTCACGTTGGTGTTATTAAGGATGTCGGCGAAGAGGATGGTGTAGCCTAATGCTGCGGCCTGATTTGATTGATCCTGCGTGATGATTTGTGAACACTGGAAGTTGTCTTCGATACCAATGATGGCAATAGGCGCTGTTAGAACGTTGACGTTCTAAGATCCGGTTTAGTCAGGGTCAGCTTGGCGAGTTGGATGAAAGATGAACCTTGTTGGCAATTCTTTATGTACGTTGAGATAAAAGTGAGTGGGTGTGTTTTGTGAGTGGAATTGGTTCATACAGGATTGTAAATTGTGCAGGTGTAGGTGCATCCTTACAGTTCCATGCAAGGACGTTGTTCGATTTGGCGACTGAAAAATGTTTAGAACAATGGTACGACTCTCATAAAAAAGACGGACGCACCCCACCACGTATTCCCACTCGGAGCTGTAATCTGCAGGTCAGCTGCGAACGCACAAGCAAAGAACGCTGCAGCAGTGGCGAATTTCGAGATGATCATGACCATTTTTTTTTTTTAGTTTTGTGTGTGTGAAGACAAATGAATGTGAGTGGAAGCGAAGACGGGCTTCAGGAGAGTTATAAGGTACTGGAGCGTGGGTAGAGCTCAAGGAAGACGGCGAGAAAAAGTTTTACCCGGAGTGCACCGGTGATTGCCGGCCTTGGTGGCCGCCATGACAATGATGGTCTTGGAGGACAACTTGAATGGTGGATGTCGACGCTGCTAGTCTCAGGTACGTTGTTCGCTCTGCGTGCCCTGGTTGGATTGGCGGTGTGGGGGGGTGTTTTTGAGGTGGTTTGATTAGGTACGAGAAGTTGTCGGTTTTACTTGGTTCTGGGTGCTTCTCTTACGATGAAGTTACGTTTTTAGAGGGACTTCGTTGTCGCAGGTGGCATATCGTGTCTAGCTAGACGCTGGCTAGAAGCTCTCGACATGTTTTTGCTAATTCGTGTCTAATGAACATGTCTCTGAATGGCGCCTCCAGTTGCAACATCGAAGCAAGCATGGATTGTATGTTTATCAAGGTGCTCCACATGATATGCGATACGCTCCCGGCAGCCGATGTACCCGACTCTGGCAGCACGCGATCCTCCCTCGGACATGGAACTCATCGTGGTCTTGTAGAATGTTCTATTTGCCCTGGAAACGCTGTATTGAGCAACTGAATGGCGAAATGGGTACGTCGGGATGATGACGTTGATGGGACGAACTTGATTCGAAGCATTGAGCGCGTCGTTCTGAAACTGGGTTAATTTCTGGTGGGCACAGCAGTGAAATTTTATCGCTTCCAATTGTCACATGGGATCGACCTGGAGAATATAAACGAGTTGTATTTTGAAGAGGGATGCCCCCACTGAAGGTTTGTGGGTATTATTGTTAACTAAATATTGATATTGCTATTTGTACGCAATCGACCTGCTTGTACTCTTACTTCCATGGCTCATTCTCCACACTCCTCCCTCTCAACACCAACACCAACCTCTCTTCCGGATGTCTCCACTTCTATCGCCGCCTCTGTACCACTACCAACATCCCCTACAAATCTTCGCTCGTCCTCCTCTTCCCATCCACTCGTATCTGCGTCCCCCTCTTCTTCTTCAGCTTCTTCGTATCGCACTCCTGTTACATCTCCTTCTGCATCATCAGATACCCATGCTCGTTCTCGTCTGCTGGGCAGACGCCCAGACCACGAAGAACTAGACGTGGAAGATTCAGATTCTTCCGACATCGAAATTTACCTCTCCAATCTCGAACTTGACAATTCTATAACTCGCATGCAACCTACATCTGGTCAGTCCCCCTTAAACCGCATCCACATCTACTAATAAAAGCGCATATAGCCACGTTTTCTTCCCAGCCAGATCCCGCTCCTGCCCAGACCTTTTCCTTCTCCACAACGATCGAATCACATCAAAAACAGCCTTCTGTA
Source organism: Tricholoma terreum (assembly GCA_003316345.1). Taxonomy (NCBI): domain Eukaryota; kingdom Fungi; phylum Basidiomycota; class Agaricomycetes; order Agaricales; family Tricholomataceae; genus Tricholoma; species Tricholoma terreum. The sequence continues at coordinate 21,283 of QFEU01002830.1, forward strand.
CCTTCAGTAACATCCCCACCACTTCCTGCCGCACCTACTCAACAAACCATTCCACTCCCCGAAATCGATTTTGACAGACAACCACACACCCAGCCCAGTACTTCCTTCCTCTTCGACGCAGACCCTAACGGCGGTTCAACCCTCGGCGACAAGCTCGCTGGGTACGGTCAGCAGCAGCAGCACGAGCCTACAGCCAACCAAGACTCTCAAGGCAGAACATCCAATGTCTATATCAATGGGCTGCCACCACATTTCCCTGAAGACCAGCTGTTAGCGATGGCTGCACCGTTTGGTGAGGTCTGCAGTGTCCGGACATTTACGAGGCATGTCAGGGACAGTGAGAGTGGATACGGGTTTGTTTTGTATGTTCTGGCCTGTTTGTTTTTTTGCGCATATATTCATGTTTCTTTCTTTGTGTCAAGGTTTGCGACTGTCGAAGCTGCGGAGAAATGTATCACATCTTTAAGAAGGTACAGGAATCTCCATCCTACATTTTCCAAGGTCGGTTTGCCTCGCCGTGTCATCGTATTACGTTTACTGACGACATCCTTTCAAACAGCAAGTTCACAAGATTCCTGGTACGCAACACTCTCAATTGGACCTGCACGCGGAACGCACTCCACCTGCTTCCACCTCGTCTCTCGCCGGATGGGAACAGGAAAGTCTCCCCGATGACGCCTCGTTCAAGGCGAAAATGGAGAATCTCCATGATCCGACCAGTACGAATTTGTATATGGAAGGGTATGCCTTTTCTGTTAATTTTGATGCATTGTCCTTAATTTGCGTTTTTTTTTCCAGATTGCCTCTGAGTATCGATGAACCGGTGTGTAACAGAGATAGCTGTAGCCTATAATACACTGACCAGGTGACAGACGCTGTCGGCGCTGGTCTCGCCGCATAGAATTAGCAGCAGCCGGTTCTTCCAGACAAGGCTGAGCAATCCGCCTCGCATCATTGCGTTCGTTAGGCATGTCATACACTTCCTATTGTTCTCATCCCGCATATACTAACTTTATTCGATGTTCGCAGGTTCGAAACGAGAGCTGGCGCAGAAGAGATCATCGAGCGTTTGCACGGACGGATGGTACGCGGATGGAACGACACCGGAAGCAGGATCTCTGTCCGGTTTGCAGATACCGCCGAGCAGCGGGAATTGAGAGTAAGATATCTTACATACACTTATATATATCGTGCCCAACCCTCTGTCCCTATCTTCTAGCGCGCCGAACGCGTAGCAAAAGAAGGAGACCACTCTCCAGCGCGCATCACCATCGCACAAGCCGCGCTGCTCAACCTCCACGGACAAGACCAATTCCTTCGTACCAGTTCTAGTTCTAACTCTGGAACTACCTCGCTCCCCCTTTCACTCCCACTACCCCCTCCCCACCAGCACCATCAAACCCCTCCTCACATGACTCCAATTAATCTCAACCCGAACCTCAACCCGAACCTCACACGTACCCTCGATCCTCGATATCCCCACTCACACCAACACCAGGCCGAGTACCCATCAATGATGGGAAACGCCTACGCGCATACCTACGCTCAATCTCCTCCACCATTCGCAGTCGACTACTCACTCGCCCCTGGGCGGGCTATTCCCGTTCCCGTGTCCAGCCCGTACGCGCCTTCAAGGACACAAACCCCGAGCCCCTACCACCACCTTCACACCCACGATACACGAGGCATGGACCCAACGATGGTGGCACTTCTGGGTACACTCCGTGCCAGCGGCTCGCCGTTTCACCCTGGAGGGGTCACCAACACGTACCATGGCTCTCCGGCTTCCGCTCGTGCGGGGGGGTATCATACCCACCCTCATCATCAGGGGCTGGAGCATCATCTTGCTGCGAATAGCGCAGCGCAGCTGTCGGGCACAGATGGTGGGTATAATCTTGCTACGTATGGTGGTGTGGGTGGGGGAGCTGTACAGGCGCATACGCAGAGTGGCTATACAGCGACAGAGGAATTTATCATGCGTGCGCATGCTGAGGGTGCGAATAGAGGTGTCGGTGGTAATGTGAATCTGAATACCAGTGTTTTGAGGAGGAGGGCGCCCCCTCAGCCCTTGGATCTTGTTAGACGAAGGAGAGATGGCGAGTCGAATGTGAGCGTGAATGCGGGTGCGGGTGCGGGTGCGGGTATCGCGGTGGGGATGAGAGGGTATCGGACGCAGGCTTCGGTTGTGCGTCAGCAGCAGCAGCAAAGTCTTCATGCATTCTCGCCTGACACATTAATGGAGTCACTCCCTTCGATGAGCGAGGAGGAGTTCCATGCATCTGCAGCGGCAATCAAGCACCACCAGCCACAGATGGGTGAAGGGAATAGAAATTCGAATGTCAACGCAACTGCATATAGCATCGGGGTGGGCAGGAACGCAAACACCAATGCAATTCTTCACAAACATAATCATCGCATTCATCCTGCACACGTCAATGCCCGTCTTTCTCGTGATCAGCAGCAGCAGCAGCAGAATACAGCTTCTCCTCTGCTCGTTCAGCAGACTCAGACACAGGCGCAGTCTCCCAATCCCAATGGCACGCTTACTCGCTACAACTACCAGCACCAACACGGCGTACACATGCGTTCGTCCACTCTTCCACAGCATCGCAGTAATTCTTCTGTTTCAGCAGCCGCCAACGCATCCAGACACTACCAGCACAGTAGCATGAGCATCCCAGCCTCTAATTCCAGCTTAAACTCCACCATCATCACGACAAATAACAACAGCAACAGCTTAAATCCCAGCCGCCAGACGGCCAATAACAACAACAAGAACATCATCAGCGCTAACGACGCAATCAGCATATACGACGCATCTGACCGCCAGACAGAGGGTATCAACGTGAACCCCTTAACCATGAATCCGAATGACAGCAACGGCATACACTATGATTCGCAGAAGATACAACATCATCACTCGCTTTCCCGAGGTCATCACCATTATCGCGAGCATATCCCCAATACCAAACTTCATACCCATACCCAAAATCAAAACCAGAATCAGCCGCAAAATGGGTACGAGACGGACTCACAGTCTGCATCCCCGGCGCTTATTTCGCCTACGCTGACGTATTCGTCGCATACCCCTTCGACGCTGAGCCCTGCGACGCCGTTCTTTGGGTCGTTCCAGGGTACTCAGGAGGGGTTTACTATTCAGGGCGCAAGCGAGCGCCCAGGGGTCGGTGCGCAGAGCACTGGGAGTCATTGATCTGTGACGCTTTTTTTTCGATCATCGCGTTTCGTGCAAAGAACGATCCAGAACGTTTGTTTTTTAAACTCGATGAATATGTTTGCAGGCATTAGGATTAGATTATTCCTAGTTTGAGATTTGCATATCGATACCGTATTGGAATGTTTTGGTCGAGTAATTTCGGGTTTTCTAGCTAGCTGGCTAAGTAGTGTGTATGTACTATGTACTGTATTCTAGAATCCTATCGGCCACGATGGCCCTGTGATGTCCGCGATTTGATTCGCGAAGATCCTGTAAGACTCGAAGAGCATCGATGCAAACAACAATAAGTGCCGCGGCCCATAGGTATATATAAGATAACGATAGAATCCACCCTGATAGTCGAGCACTGTTAGTCAACGATAGCTACAGGATGGGATGATCTCGCGATGGATGCGCACGGCTGAAGGGACCCGATCGGGTCCGAAGCAACTGAGATGATGGCATGCCGATCGCTGAAATCGTTGGTCCACACAGTATCCAGTTCCACGCGGCTTATATCCTGTGGTAGACTGGATTCTTCGATAGCCTGAGCCTCGGAGAGACGTGCGTTGCAAGTCCCTGGTTTGATTTGTAAAAGGTTGAGCATGAGGCGAGCCATCATTGTGGACGATACACTGAAGATGGAAAAGTTGTAACTACCATATCTATACTCGGGCGACTGGAGCGTACCTGGTGGCGAATGGTGATAGACTCCCCCTGAGGTATGGCTGTGGTAATTGTCAGATTTTTGGCACGGAGAAGAAGGACGCGAGGGACGTACCCCACATAGCTGGAACGGTATGTAAGTGGTCAGTGAGAATTAACGTGTAGGGAAGGAAGTGTATGAACATAATATGTCAAGATGTTGGCTAATATGGAAAGAGTGATAATGCTGAATTTTGCTGTGTTGAATTCGTAGCTCTTTGTGGCATCGAATAGAAACTCACGCGTAGTATATAACACCTACGACAGGGTATGTCTTATGTCAAAAAACCACACAACCAACTATCAACCATGGCTTACCGTCTCTAAATACTATCGCAATCAGAGGAATCCTTGTTGTGCATCGAGTTCTCCATGTTTTGGTCGCAATGTATCCAAACAGAATTGTATCGTACAGGAGTAGTGCTTGCCATGCACCAGCCATCCCTGTGAAATGCTCGTTCTACCACGCAAGTTTTTGAAACCAGCGTGCTTACGATAGGCTCTGTCATATACTCAATTAATTGCATGGCGAGATAGGCAGACAAGTAGGTACGGCCCACCTCTTCTGGGTCATGCCATAGTAGCACCCAGGGTCAAACTTTGGACGGGCAGTATCCTGTCCACTAACCAGAATCCACTGTCACCCAACGGTCAATTTCTGGGCGAGACATGTAAGGAATTTGAAAGGCGTACGACAACGACAGCTCCTAGTATTGTGACGGAGGAAATTAAAGCAACGCAGACACGACGAGAGTTGCTGTATAATGCAACGACTTGTATCGAGAGAAGGTCTGGATTCATTTTTAAGGTGATCGGCAGCATGTGAATAGATCATGAAACAACTCACAGCATACAGTGATGTGAGTGAAAGTCGCCATACAGAAGTGCAAAATAAAGAACACCCTACATCTGCGTAACAGCTGCATTTAGCGCCTGATGGAATGCGCAGGACGACTTCAAACCTCTGTGAAGACGCAAGTAAGCAATACGTCAGCGTGCGAAACAGCATCACTCGAGGGTATATTTGACAGACATTAGGTGGGAGCTTCGCAACTAGGAGCCCGATGGCTGCTATTTTGCTGAACAGCCCCAAGTATCGGTTCAGGAAAAACCAACGTGCATTGGTTGTTGTGGGGCACCTCCAAATATACTTCACCTCCTCACCTAGTATCGATATAAAGAAAGTCGAATGATGTCCTCAGATATACATCTTGCTAAAAGCACTCACCAAATGTGATCAAGTAGTCGTAAACAGAGATGGCTGGAATTTTGTTACATCATTAACACGGAAGACGAGCGTGTTAAGGCCCAACGGACTAATGGCAAAGACTTGCAGAGAGTTTCGAAGCTGACTGAATCAAT
>QFEU01002830.1:26640-39863 GCA_003316345.1 Tricholoma terreum
TTTTAGTCCAGTATTATTATCTGACATTCTACTAGTGATTTGTCATCACCAACTGGAAATACCAGTGAGTCCCTGATTTCCTGATGACTTACATGTCGGCCGCTGCACTTGTATGTTCTAAATCCAATGAGTCGGGCAATATCATCAATGGTGATACACGTTGCAGGAGGTAAGAAGGGCTGATGGTTATACATGGTGACCTACCTTTAGGAGTGGGTATGGGTATAGACAAGAGCAGGGCCGAACCAGTGTGGGCCTTCCGGGGTTACCTCAAAGTCAGGTACAGTACGTACATATACACTTGCCTTGCAGCCTATGACGCCAACTCTGTTATCACACTGTTGCGTCTCAGGCTGGATCTGTCTGGCAGTTGGATGTGGTGATACTGTATAAGTTTTTATTTTGAACACTATTCAGCCTAGCGAACACAATAATCTTAAGGAACAAAAATGATCGATGATCCATGTGGTAGCACAACAAACTGTACGACACTTCCCGCGCCTCGCCGAGTCGTCCGCATTCGCAACCCCTTCAAGAACGACGAGATGCGGAAGTTCCCAAGCCCTTATTCCGCCAAGTAACACTTTTGGCACTTGCTCTTGGTACATAAGGGGTTTTGATTATGTGCCTCTTGGCTTTAGAGCGAGTTTGTTTGGAGCCGCCGTATCAAGCTTCTAGCCCGATGGGAGGTCCATCGATTAGGCCAACTAGCCCTAGGTGTAGAGGCATGGGAAATTGACACGCCGGGATACCTTGAGCGTCCAACATCCATACTCTTCCCATCTCGCTCAATGTACACAAATGGGCAACTAGACTTCATGAACTGACCAGTTCATCCTGGCACTTAAACTCATTCCATGGCGATTGTCGCCTTGAAGACGTCGTGCCATTACTGAGCCGCTGCACAGGCCGCAGCCTGAGCAGTTACTCCACACCCGCACACCTCGCCGAGGGTCGAGACCGACACCCTCGTGCTTTGCGTAATCCATATGCTGTTCATCTGTCCCTTCGAGTCTCGACTCTGCACCGCCAAGTTAATAACGACACTTTCCCGTCCACCCTTATGCAAGCCTGACTTGGCAACGGTGACATGCATTGACATTGACATTCCCCCCTACCTCAGGTGGGTTGGTCGGTCATCCTGATGTATATGATTGCAGGTGTACCTTGAAATCTAGTATGTACGACGCTGAATATGTAAAATTGTCCACACCAATATCTACAGTGCAATGCGATACCCATAATACAACGTCTATTTGCTACAGTTTTAAATGATGGTCAGATATATACACCATAATGATAAGTATACGATTGTCCGGGCATAGCCATCGGAAGGTATAGGTTGGTTGGTCACCCCCGTATGCATGCGGACGCGCTGTGGCTCAAAGAACCGATTTAAAGGCTTGAAGCGATTGAAATGATGGTGTGGCGGTGGCCCAAGTCGCTGGTCCAGATAGTATCCAGTTCCACGCGACTTAAAGAATTTTCAGAGAGGTCAGTGTGTATGTTGCTAGTGTCGGTTTTGACTTCTAGAAGGTTGAACATGAGGCGAGCCATCATCGTAGAGGATATGCTGGAGAAAAATTGCAGCTATTTTCGGTGAGACAGATTGAGCATACCTGGTGGACATTGGTGAAAGGCTTCCTCTGAGAAATGGCTGTGGTAGTATCCCGTCAATTTCGGCATGAACAAGAATGGGTATGGTCATACTCCACATAACTGGAAACAAGGGTGGTCAGCGAAACTTCACTGTAGGAAGCCCATAGACAAACATAAAACGTTAAGATGTTGGCTAATATGGAAAGGGCTATAACACTGCGATTCCATCCAGTCAGACCCATAGCCCTTGGGACGACTGACCCGAAGCTTAACTTACGCATAATATATGATGCCTGCAACACATATTGAATGTACGATACAGCCAGCTAACTGTTGTTGACTTAGGCTTACCATCTCTAAAAACTATTTCCATCAAAGGGATTCTTGTTTCGCATCGAGTTTTGCAGGTTTTAGCGACGATGGAGCCAAACAGAATGGAATGATATACGAGTAATGTTATCCATGGCACAACCAACCCTGATGAAAGGTTGTTGCAGCGCGAAAAATCTGGAGGTAGCGTGCTTACAGTGGACTCTGTCGTATTATCAGCCAATGATTGTATAACAAGGTAGCCAAAAGGTGACCCCGGGCCCAACCTACCCATTGCGAGATACTCCGATGAAGCAACCATGCTGGTCCATTGTCGTGATCATGGGTGTAGGAAGATCTTGTTTCAATGTTATGGTCCACTACAGTCCCAAAAGTCAGTTTCTAGGCAAGAATATGAAAGAGGGTGAGAAAGGCGTACCATAATGACGGAGAGCAGCACAATCAGACCGGAAGCCAGAATCATGCAGACGCCACGAGAACCACCGTACAATGCAATAACTTGCATCGAGAGAAGCACTGCTCATTTCCATAGGCAGTGTAGGTACGAAATGGGTGAAAAAACCCACAGCATACAATGACGTGAACAAGGGACGCTACAATCTCATAGCACATATAGGATATTTTGCACCTGCAAAATACAGCTTCCATCAGCATCTAGCCTGAGAAATCACGTAGGACGACTTTCGAACCTCTGTAGATCGCGAGTAACGAATGCGTCAGCATAGAAGTAGATAATACCAGTCAAAAGTGTATATATGTAACGAACGTCATGTGAGAGTTTCGCACTCATAAGCACGAGGACCACTACTTTGACAAGGATTCCAATGTACCGATTGAGGAGAAACCAGTATGTGTTCACTGTTTTGGGCCGCCTCCAGATATATGCAATCTCCTTTCCTAAGTGAAGTTGAACGGCGGGTCCATGCACACTATGTCTCTCAGCACTCACCGGATGTGATCAGATAGTCGTAGAACGAGATGGCTGTGATTTCATCAGGTCGTCAACGTAGATGACGGAGGTATAATCCCAACAGACCAACGCACCAACGGCAAGTACGCATAGGCAATTTCGAATCCACCTGACTCAATCTAGTCAACGGATGAAAGCTGGCACCTGTGGACAAACTCACATTTCGTTTACTGCATGTTCCAGTATATCCAACGAGTCTGGTGGAGACATCAAGAAGGACGGGGAACCCAAAGGGATGGTAATACAAAGAGGGGTGCAGAAAATTTCAGACGTTCACTGGCTGATAATTATACAGGGTATATTGGCATACGACTGGGTGAACAAACAGGGTTGACCGGTTGTGGGCTTCATATTGGCTTGTATAAACTTGTAAGACTGGTTAGACTCGACTGGTCAGGTACATCATCAGGGTTCATCTCCGTACTTATTAAATAATATTAGAGTCCGGTCAGTCGCAGTCAACTTACAAGGGTATTGCGACCATGACTTAGACGATCTAGATCTTCGAGGCTCTTGCGGCCACTAGACGATTACTACCGAGGTCCCAAGCCACCGTCCTCCACCAACCAAGTACGTACGGCATCTGTAGGTTGTATCTGTGGCTATTCTTAGCAACTATTTGAGTGCGAAGGATCGGCTTTCCCTGTGCAAAAAAAAAGTTCCATGGTGCCTTTTCACAACATTTATCGCGTGTGTACGATGTCTCGACTCTCCTGCGTGCGGCCTTAGCTTGCCTTCTCCTGTCAATAAACTTGCATTGCTCAGTGAAGCCTTGAACAACATGTTGTTCTGCCATCGATGTTTGTTTTACTAGTCTTTGAGTGAATGAATGACCCTGACCGTCTTGAGAATTTTTTTCCCCCGTAACTGCGTGGTACCGATCTAACGCTTGAAACTGTGCCGAAGCGGCAGACGGATAATGTATGTACCGAGCCGCCTTCCATCAAGTTCAAGACTCACAAACGTTGCGGATGTTGCAGAACGAGCCTGGTCCAGATCCAATCTTAGTTATTTGCGAGAAATAAGCCTGCTAAAACCCATCATCAAATCCAACGAGCGCTTATCGAGGGTCTCCATGATCTACAGGTAGCTTTCGGAATACGTATCTCGGGACACCATCGGCTTGCAAAGTCCATTCTCTCTCGAGCTTGTAGCCCTGCCTATTGGGAAGCCAAACACACCATGCATACCAATATGAAATCCCAATCAATGACACTGTATACGCCACGAAAATGTGCGACTAGAGCATGGGTCAATATCAATCTCTTGAGTATGTGAAGTTAAGATTGACGAGTGGACTTACCCAGTAGGGCAGGTGATCGTAGACCCTCGACCCTTGCGCAGGCGGGATGAGAGGGACGACGACAAGGAAAATATTCGAGAGAAGGAATGACCAGATAATGAACTTGGGCACTCGGAACGGTGGATCCCAATCCCACTCCTGATAAGCTTTCGTGTACAAAAGAAGCAATCCAACCGAAACGAGAGTATTGATAATGGCGAGTGAATATGATGATACTGTCGATCTCTCCTCAGAGAGGAGGGATAAGAAACATATGATGATAAGGACTTACAGCTGAGCTTGAACAGATACGCATCACCAGGTGGTAGGGCGAGCAGAAGAGCACACGACACGACATATTGCGTAAAAAGACCCGCCAGTGGAGCGTTGAATGGTCTGCTGCTTGCGAAAAAGGATGCGTACGGAAGGATACCTTCGCGCCCAAGTTCCTGGATAACTGTAGGTGAGAGTAAGTTATTTGGTAGGCGGTCGACTGTTGGTGCTCTACCTCGACCCTGGGAGAACTGGCCGGAAAGCAGATTTCCTAAGACTGACAGGGATACGAAGATGCTGAGTGCCTAGGTTAAGATGATCATTGTGATAAGCGCACATGAATAGCTGGAAAACTTCAGATCATTCACCTTTTCAGCTGTAGGACCATACAAATTGCGGAAGAACAGAGCTCTGAGGATTCAAATTAAGAAAGGAGTTAAGTTATCTGATACTTTGCTTACGCCACGATCCTCCGGCTTCCTAGAATATCACCTTTGGATACAGCAGCAAAATATGCGATGTTCACAAATAGATAGACGGCGGTCACCAAAGCCATCGCTAAAGGAGCAGCACGTTTGATGGTACGGACGGGATCCCTCACTTCGGATAACGCGTAGTTAGCATTCGAATAACCGATAAAAGACCTGCATTGATGTTTAGCATGAAAAGTGATCAAAATGCTGAAACATCCTACCAGATAACATTGTAAAGCCCGGTAACGAATGCATTGGCCCCAGTTCCGCTGCCTTCCCACATCTTACTCCACTCGAAGTTTCTGGGAACTTCATAACCCTCTCGAACGGAAAATCCAGGAACACCCATGAGACAAAAGACCCCCGAGAGAGAAATTGTTAAGAGGATCACAAGCTTGGAGAATCCCAGAGTGTTCTGGAAGAGGAGCCCCCACTTGACCGAGACTCCATGTATGAGACAGCAGAACGTCAAGCATAAGAACGCCACGAAACGAGTGTTATACCTCGAAGGCTCTAGGGAGAGGGAATGTATAACATCTACAAGGAATACCAAGGTTTAGATAACACGGCTATTTTCCAATTAACTCACATTCGCCAAACACTACACTATTAGCGACTGCGGATCCCTTGATGACAGATGAGCAAGGTCCAGATGACTTCGATGCAACAAACACCATACGTTTATCATGGCATATATGGAGAAGGCGCATGTTGTCAAATACTTGGGGCGACGGTAGATATATTCCAGATAATTCTTCTCGCCACCACTACGTGGCAGCCCCTGCGTAGACGTGAAGGTGAGAATTACACCCAACGATAAGGATGTCCGGACAAACGGTTCCTAGTTCGATATAAACCATGGTCCCTGCCGCAGCGAGCAGCGCACCGAGAAGCCACATTAACAACGCAACCCCAACGCTGCCGGAGGAACGTAGAATTACGCTAGGTGTTGCATAGATCCTGGTAGATTGGAACTAAAACTAATGAACGGCCTGCGTCTGCGACGTACTGACCCCGTTCCTATGACCCGGTTAAATATCAGAAATACGACACTAAAAAGACCTAAGCAATGGGTTAATTTGGGTGCGTTCAGTGTTGGCAGCACCCCGCGGCGCCATGTTCTGGCTCTCACCGAGCTGTCGCTTTGCATGGGGAACATTGTCGAAGGCCTCTCCGGTCGCTGAGGGGAAAGGTGAATAGAATGAAGGACACTGCGCCAGCTGTTGGCTGATACAAATGGCATCGTACAGTCTCCTTCACTCCGATGTAAAGCCTCCCGGTTCTTTGAATTTACTTGGTGAAAGGTGTCAGGTAAAAGTGAATCTGTCTCTCGGGGTTCCTGCAAAGATTCAACGTTCATCTTGCGACATCAACGTTCAACGTCAGTGACAGCGACCATTGTGGCTGTGTACCTCCTATCTTATCGCAGTGTTATACAAGGTAAGTATGATAACGTTCGTTCTTCTTCTTCTGCGTACAACTTCTTTAAACCGTGCCACTGGAGGCTATCACAATCTTCTTCGTGGGTTTGCCACTTGCACTGCCATGCCCCTCTATAATTTTAACGAGATTCATCCCATCTACGACCTCCCCTGCCGAGAAAAACACTATAAATACATGGATGGATACATCGCAAACGAAAGAGAGGCCTACCGAACACCACATGTTTACCATCGAGCCAACTGGTTATTTCTGTGGTGATGAAGAACTGAGAGCCATTGGTGTGCTTTCCAGCGTTGGCCATGGAAAGCAGACCAGTTTTTGAGTGTTTGATCTTGAAATTTTCATCTATTGGTAACCAAGTTATGGACTGTATCTGGGAAAACGACCGAATGAAATGACGCACCGGCAAACTTCTCTCCGTAGATCGATTTGCCACCAGTGCCATCTCCTCTTGTGAAGTCGCCTCCTTGGAGCATGAATTTAGGGATCACGCGGTGGAAGGCGGATCCTGCGTAACCAAAGCCATGTTCACCAGTGGCTAGTTCACGGAAGTTTTTGGTGGTCTTGGGCACAACGTCATCGTAGAGTTTGAAGACGATGCGGCCAGCTGCGGTGCCATTGATTGTGATATCAAACTAAAAAGGGAAATTAAGATCGGTTGAGATGGAGTGAGTCGTGGAAGGGTACTTACGAATACGTTTGCCATGATGGGTGGATGTGAAAGAGAATGTGGTTTGGAGATGGCGATGCTGTTATCTGTTATAAACGATCCGGCTATTACCGGCCATCTTCGGAGGTCTCACCAGTGTTTGACCTGTTTTGGCGTGGAAACCTCGTGGCGGCATATAGCGAAGTATTACATATAGTGGGAGGAGAGTAACTCCTACCGGCAATAAACCCATCAAGATGAAGTTGGTGCACATTCACCATGTCAAATGCATATTATATGTTATTCCGAATTCGAATATACACACAGAACGATTGGTCGCGAGTACACCAATCCAACATGTAGACTTTAAAAAGGGAAACTTGAAGGGATACACGACTCGTAGGATGTATTACTCTGCACCCGCGGGTATTACGAGTTTTCGCGCTTCCTCGCCCTCCTCTGGCGTCGCAAGGACAAAGTCGTATTTCAATAAAAGGTGAGGTTTCGACTCCCTAAATCCACGAGCTGTCGTAATCGATTTGTCTGTGATGACTTCAGGATCCTGGATTCAACACGAATGAGTGTCTGCAAGGGTTGGATGCAAGGCATACATACCACAATCAGAGAAGATCGTACCCCGAAGACCGCGTCGCTCATCAAATACTCGCCTTTAAAGTACAAAGCTGTTACAAGTTTCTCAAAGCCTGGAGCCTGTTATGGGAGGGCATACTATTGTCAGGTGCTTACGCGTGTGTAAAGAGATAGAGAGCTGACGTTGATCATAACGTGCAAGTGCGCGGGCCTGAAAATATGTCTTCCCAGTTTATTCAAAAGGACACCGACAGGGCCATCATTCGGAATTGGGTACCCGACCGGCCTGAAGGCAATCATCATCAATAAGAGGATGAACTGTACAAGGATACGTTATACGCACACGACAGCCCGGAAGGAGTAGGATCCATCTCCTGCAGAGTGTAATCGACCTCTACAATCTGGCTCGGCCCGATCGATGTACTGCCATTTGCACGATCAGAAGTGATCAACGTCAAGGATTGATCCTAACAACTCACCTGTGTGTCGTACTGTCCAGACCCGTCAGTTTCCCATGTGTCAATGACGGCCCCAGAGATGGGATTCCCTTTTGTGTCCATCACCCGTCCTTCAACAAACATGTAGTCACCCTTGCCTTCAGATGCGATAGAGTCGCCATTGGCAACTACGATGCCAGCATGAGTTTGAATGGGAAACGAAAACAACGATGACGAGCGTGCCGTCGTGTGCGTCTTCGGTAAAGAAAGGTCCAAGTACTGTGGACTCCGTCGCTCCAGGAGGTTTGGCATTATTCAAAGAGTCGATCAACATCGAAACTCCAAGAACATCGGAGAGCAAGATGAATTCTGTTTCAAGACACGCTGGGATCAAGCAAGATCGTGACATGGCAGCGTGGTAATTTACCTTGACGTATATCAGTGCACTTCTTCCCGGACGCGGTTAGGAATTGGATGGCTGTCCTTTTTGCATGTTAAGATGTTGGATGGGCGAGATGACTTTCCAACGTACATCCACTCCTCAGTTGTGATCGATGTTTCTCGTACGAAGTCATGTAGATGAGTGACCTGAAAATCAAAGAGTATTAGATCCCCAAGAGTAAGGGTGTTCACGGCACGCACCAAGTTCTTGAAGATGAATTTTGTCCTCTCATCTTGGCCTGTTATCACCCCACCTCAGTGCTATGAAGAAGCATAAAAAGTACAGCGACACTGGCAATTTGAGTTCGCAGCAAGTACGCAGCCGGTTATAGTCTCCGAGTTCACGTCCATCCTCTTCCGCAGATCTGATAACTCTTTATCGTGCTCAGACCCAACATTGTTCGCATTGAGGGCTTGGTCACTGGGCGAAGACATTATGTCGGCGATGAACAGTTGAAGATCCGAGTCAAAAGTTTATATCGTAATCGATCACCGGTTCACCGTGAGTTTGTGTGGGATGTAGTTGCCTGAGAGGGAGTGGTTACTAAGCATGTGGAGATATCCAAACTTCCGTGGAATATGGAGGCTTGACATGTGGGAAAGCGATATCCAGAGGCGGCTAGAGCAGAGAAGAATAACACCGGAGCCTCTTGCCGGCGAGATTGCGGAGTGGACGCTGAATAAATTGCTTACCGATTCCCCTTACTGCATACAATTGTACAGATGAGTAAACATTGACGAGTAAAGGTAAAGACGCTGGTATTCTAGGCATGGATCCACCACGATGCTGGCTCCTACTTCGCCTGATGCAGTTCCTGAAGATATAGACTGAATGAGTGACAGGGCGTCTTCATAGACAAAATTATGCAAAGTTTCAGTAGTGTAGGATCGTCAATCGAGGAATTAACCAAGTTGGACAATGTAGATAAAAGAAATTGAAGCATCATGAAAGGGAGACTGGGAGAAGCAACTTACCAGTCAAGCACAAGCCAGGATAGGCCTGTCGCAAGAAAACACTCAACGGAAAGGAAAGGCAGGGCTTTGATAATAACACCAAACAAAGAAAATCTTGTTCCACCACAGGACAGGCCACCGTCCATCCCTCAAGAAACCGCCAACCGACAACGTGAGTATCTCCTTACTTCAAAATAGTATGCGTTGGGCCTTTGGGTTGAAGCGAATGTCGTTTTCCGCTGGGAAGGCTCCTAGTCTGGGATGGATTCACGAGGGGGGATCTAGATGACGATACGAAACCAATTTAGCTGTTGCTAACCGAAACTTCTGCTTCTTGAAGGTACAATGGGCCTTCGCGAGTATCAAGTCGTTGGGCGCCATCTGCCCACAGAGCTCGATCCCACACCTAAAATTTACCGCATGCGCATCTTTGCTCCTAACGAGGTTGTCGCGAAGTCGCGCTTCTGGTATTTCCTGAGGTGCGTCGCAAAAGTCTTTTCGTGCATTGCAACTCTAATGATACCCCAGGCAACTGAAAAAGGTCAAGAAGGCCAGCGGCGAGATCATCGGTGTCACCATTGTATGTATCATCTGTAGATGTCCCTTGCAGCCCTCAAGAGGCAGGCGGAATGGGATTTCTGACTGGTCGTCGTGACCCTTTATTTGTAGATCCACGAAAAGAAGCCTTTGAAAGTTAAAAACTTCGGCATCTGGTTGCGTTACGACTCGCGCTCTGGAACCCACAATATGTATAAGGAGTTCCGTGATCTCACGAGGGCGGATGCCGTCAAGAGCCTGTATCAGGATATGGCTGCCAGGCATCGTGCTCGTTTCCGGTCTATCCACGTATGTGACTCATTTAAACATGCGTCTGCGTCGGCTCATATTTCTGTAAGATCATCCGTGTTGTGGAGATCGAGAAATCCGAGGATGTGCGCCGACCTTACATCAAGCAGTTGCTTGTCCCCAACCTCAAGTTCCCTCTGCCTCATCGTATCACGAAGGCTCGCTCGACATTTGTGGCCAACCGCCCTAGCACCTTCTAAGCAATATCACATATGCGGATTTAGGATTGTTTAGGCCTACAATATCTTCCATAGTCTACACGCAATTATGTTCTTCATGATGTCGTGGGTAACATTCAAATTCCAGTCGGCAATTGAACTGTTTGCCGCCATTTGGACAAGATCCATTTATGGAATCTTTTCCTTGAGCCACATATGGATCTTCCATTCGATATCTGGCTCTGTATCGCGAGCTTCTTACCAGCGTCACAGCGCTGCAAGTTGTACGCAGTCAACCATGCCTTGTTCGAAATTGCAATGGATGAACAGTATAGGGCGATGGATCTGAGACATCGTCAAGGAATCATGAAAACTATTGAACGCTTGAAGTGCTTTGTAGTCTTTTCTCTCCAGTCCTACACTAACATTCTTATCCACCCAGAGACTTGAATGTCGCGCGGCGTGTGCGCGCCCTGCAACTGTGGCCAAACACGCTCGTAGACACTCAACCAGTCAAAGGTGTTAGCATCAGAGCGGCCATTCTAACACGTATTCAACGATACAAAGCGGCCAAAGTCACCGCAGCCATGCTACAGGTCATTCGGAGCATGTCAAATGTGACGGAATTTACCCTCAACTCCAATTTATATTGCCACGAACATTCCGACCCCGTACACGTGTTACCAATCATATCGGCCGGGTGGACAGGATTTGGTCCTACCCTGCGGTCCCTGGCATTGCATGCGTCTATAAAAGGATTTCGTCACGTTTCAATGCCTTCCATGGTGTTCCCTAGCCTGGAAGAGCTTACCATCGATCTTGATAATGCATACTACGAAACTGACAGCACGGAAATCGTGCGCAAATACCTCACTCCTTTCGTGAACAATCACCACGCAACTCTGCAGTCCTTTCGCCTGTCGTCGGGGGACCACTGCGACGTCTCCCCGTTCTTTCATGGTATATGTCACCTTCCGCATCTACGAAAACTGATGCTTGCATATCGTTTTATCACCCTACGGCAGGCAGATGAGTCTGGGCTCTGGCGTATCCTCGAGCTACAGTCAGCGGCACTTCGTGAGCTCACCATAGAGTTTGAGCCACGCGAGCGTTACCACCAACATTGTACAATGATCGATTGGCAAAGTTTGCAATATCTGCAAGTTGAGCTCCCAGCTCTACATTGTTTAGACATCGACGTAAAACATTTCTGGCCTGTCTCCGGAATTGGTTTATATTTACAGAAGTTCGGCTCTCTCACAACTTTGGCGCTGAAGAACAGGATGTTCTCCTATGAAGACGTTGGAAATATCGTGGGTTCAGTCGGAGGCAGACTCAGAACGCTAGCCCTCGAGGTCAGATATTTGAGTCCCGAGCTACTCGATCTGTTTGCACAGAAATTACCCAACCTTCATCGCCTGAAGCTGCGAACCACCAGGATTACCTGTTCTGCGTTCACAGAGTCAGTACTGGACTTCTCACAATTGCCAATGGTGGGTTGAGTTTCCTGCTATAATGGGATGCTGTTTGTTCATCCAATTTTGGAAGTTCTGTGCAAGGATGAAGGAACGCTTGTACGCCGACTGGAAATTGCGTCATTTCACCGCTCATTCATTCGGATGTAGACGAGGAAGATGGCCAGGTTGTGAAGCTGCGATTATTGCTGCTTTGCCAAGTCTTCATACATTGGATATCGGCCGACTGGGCCTTTTGCCTATGGTTACCTCGAACATGACGGAAGATGGCTGAAACCATTTGATCAGATTTTGAAACATTGAGTTCGATGATGTCGCTTACATAGGGTGTATACCCGTATATAAATCACGCCCAGGTCAACTATTTTCTTTCTTTTGTTTCGTGTAGTTAATATTAGCTACCCCACTTCTTAGCTCTGTAAAGTAGCTCGCCCAGTTGGTAATAGACTTCATCGGCATCTGGTTGCGTGCAAGGGGGTGGCGGAACGGGACTTTTGCATATACACTCAGAACTTTTTGTTCGGACAGTCTCGCTCCCCACCCCTCCTTCCATATATGGTAATTTTAAGTCACGTACCCTTTGTTCGACAACTCAAAAAATTGTAATTTCTACAGCAATAGCACAAATCTCAAGTATGACGGTGTTTCGTAGTTGCGGTACTTGCCTTGCAACTGCGGCATGACTAGTTTTTAGGTGCAGTATCATAATTCATCCTCCCTGGGGCTTGTTGGACTAGATGTAGGCGATGCGTGTAGGGCGATCGGAGTACCATTTTCATTGACTGCCCGTTCAGTACCGATCTCGGGAGCATGGATTGGTGGTGGTGTGAATACGAGAGGTGGATTGGGGGCAGCCCTTGCCTTGAAGAACAAATGGAGCGTCCGGTTTGGTTTCACCTCTGGCTTGGGCCAGGTGCATGCTTTTTGCTGATCGCACTCAGCACGGCAGGCCCTCGATGTGCGGTGAGTATCGAGGTTTCTATGTCCACCCGCACCAACTCGGATGTCGGCCCCGCAGTCCGGACACTGAAGTGTGCTCTCTGCTGTAAATTCGCCCGTTGTTCTGCAGGGCACGTTAGATCAACTTTTGTACCTGTCCAAATGTTTACCTTTTTTTCTTTGGCATTGCTGAACAGTGTCGGCGTGTGGGATCTGGTAAAAATTTCTTATTAGGTATTAACTGTCTACGACGACTTCCTACGATGTTTGAGTGCTTCTCGAGAGTGATTGCGCTGTCAGACGGCGGCGGGCCGCCACCTGAGTACCAAGTCGGAACTTTTTTTCTGGCCTCTGGCCAGACCC
>QFEU01002830.1:39885-52039 GCA_003316345.1 Tricholoma terreum
GGATTCCCGTTCCGCCACCCCCTTGGTTGCGTGACGACTCGTGCTCTGGGCCGCCTGGAACCACAGGAATTCCGTGAACTCTCGGGAGCGGATGAAAGAGACTGTATCAAGATATGCCAGGTGCTCGTTTCCGTATGTGACTCATTTGCACCCACAAGATCATCTGTGTTCAAATTGTGGAGCTCGAGAGGTCCAAGGATGCGTGCTGACCCTAGTACATGCCAGTGATCAAGCAGTTGCTTGTCCCCAACCTCAAGTTCGCTCTGCCTCATCCGAAGGCAATGACAGCTATCGGACGCATCCCCAGGTCTGGACGGTACTCATCGTCGGTCGTACTAGATTGTTGTGTTGAAATCATTCGAACTCATAACCACAGAATGGCAAAAACTGTTTCAACAAACCGAGGTTATCCTTGGACTCGTCAAACTGCAAACCTACGAGTCTCAAGCAATTCTGGAGGGCTAAAACCCATTACTGAGGGCGTTCTTCGCATTTGCCCTTGGTAAGCTTTCACCGTCGCATTATACTGTTGCATTTTTCACCTCGCTTCCCAGATTCCGTATCCTGGTCATAGGAAAGGTCTAGCGCTCATTGATGTCTCATGATTTTTCTTTAACTTGCGCTTAAAATGGCAGACCGGCGTCGGGAAATCGTTGTTAATCAATAAGGCATTTGGTGTTACGGATGCAGTTCAGTGGGTTTTATATATTGGTTATCCCGCATCCTGAAATCTTCTCCGCCGAAAGCCGCACATAACAGAAGAGGCGAAGCCGATATCAATAAGGTGATCTTCGATGCTGGCGAAAACAATCGATTCGTACTCCATGACAGTCAAGGCTTCGAACACGGAGAGGTTGAGACCGTCCGGACTGTTGAGAGGTTCATGCAGGAGCGTGGTGGGATGCAGGACATCAAGGATAAATTGCATGCTGTCTGGTAGGCTACCCAGTTCCCCCAGCTCGGGTCAAAGTCTGACTAGTTTTTTCAAGGTTATGCCCAGTGCTGGTAGCCGGCTTCTGGAGGTTGGCGTCGAGAATTTTCTCCGATCGAAGATGTCTGGCGCACTTGGCAAAGGTGGGTGTGTTGCGGTGCAGACAGTGATCCTCGAATTTATCTAACCTCTCGATAGTGCCTGCCATCGCAGTTTTATGATCGTCTTATCGAAAATGCGGAGATGGTGCTTGTTCGTCAACAACCAGGCATCGCTGCTGATCAACTGTCCGAACTCGCCATGAAGAAAGCTGACACCGATCTGCAGACGCTCATCGACCCATTAGAGAACCTGGTGGACAAGAGTGTCGTACCCCATATTTATCTATCCTACAGCTACTAAAGGACACGAGAAGACACTGAAATATCTCATTGAACTCGCATATAACAATGTCTTCAGGCACATTGAAACTACTTCGGTAGTCCTCTGTGATTGCTCAGAAGGTGAACCCAGGCGTGAAGATTGATGCTTCGATTGCGTCAGTGCGTATCTTTTCTTCGGCTCACCCATGCTAAAACGGTCCGTTCAGTGTTGGAAAGAATAGTGTGTCACTCCGCTATGGTGTCTCCTTCACAAATATCGAATCAAGGTTAATCATTAGGATATTGGCGGAGCCTGGCCTCGAGCACGATGTTCTCTAAAAGAACTTTGCAACCGTGCTTGGACGTAGTACACTGCGACATCATCAACGTCTGGAACTTGAATGACCAATCAAGTGTGCATCCATGCCATCTTTCTACGTTCCGTGAACTTAGTGCTGACAATCCTTTCTTGGATAGCACCTCGCTTGCGACGAGTTCAAGGCACTGATATCCCATATGGTTGTAAATGAGACCACCGAACCCTACAGAGCCCTGCGTGCACGATTCATGGTCATGTTGCATATTCCTACTCCTACTAAATCTGTGGCTCAAGTGTCATCGGTCCTCCTATGTCACCGGCACTAGCTGGCATCGTAACCACCCTTGCTGGCCCAGCCGCCCCGATTGTCTTACCCATCCCTGCGTGTCTCGTGCTGGCAAAGTGGGTATATCACATGTACGAGCAATCGTGAGTAACTTGGCTTCAGTCATTTTATCAGATACATCAACGATTTCCTCAGGAGTGTTGTATTGCGCCGGCTCATCGCTTATATCGTCGATTTAACCCTCAGACGTGTTCTGGCTTCAAGAAGTCGCCCAAGGTCCCGTTTCGGAACCCAAACGCTCGATTACGATACGCCTCATCAAGCTTGCTTTCATGGCTTATAGTGTCAAGCACAAGCAGACTGTTCATAAAGCAATTGACTAACACGTGAAGGACAAGAGGGTGTTTGATGGCCGTGATATTACCATCAACAAGATCGTTAAGTTGATCTTCATCGCATCGTATCTGTAGAGGCTTTCAAAGCCAAGTATGCAGACATGTTCAAGGACAAGGGACAACTACGGAAGGCGAGGACGAAGGTTGGGATATGCAGGCCGGTAGTCACTGACAGATTCCCCGCTAATTTATAATGTAATACGAAAGTCCGAAATCTATGCACAGGTGAAATCAATACACGTATCAAGTGCTGTTTGAGCTAGTCCTATTTATTGTGTGCTTGTTATCATGATGTGGAACGGCTTATCTCACCACGCAACAAACCCCATGACGAGCTATGTAATACTCTCAACAGTCCCCACCAACAAGCAGCGTTGTTCACCGCGCTCCTGAAGCGAATCAGGATTGCGGGGAAGGGGCCCAACTCTCCGCGTGTGGCAAGCGAAAGATGAGTTCTCGCCAAAGATCGTT
Source organism: Tricholoma terreum (assembly GCA_003316345.1). Taxonomy (NCBI): domain Eukaryota; kingdom Fungi; phylum Basidiomycota; class Agaricomycetes; order Agaricales; family Tricholomataceae; genus Tricholoma; species Tricholoma terreum. The sequence continues at coordinate 42,650 of QFEU01002830.1, forward strand.
GCGTGGACACCGATGCGTCCGCCACCAGATATAAATCTGACGATTAGGTGTGGTAGGCCGTCCCTGGATGAACGAATGCAATAAAGCGTCACGATTTTGCGCCAGTAGCCTGAGTGTACAAGTACTCGTTCAACGATTGCCGAACATTATCCAGCGAGCACCCTCATACACCCCAGTCCACCTGTCCCACCAGCTCTTTTTAGGAGGGTGAGAGCCAGCTGGCCTTCTCACAGACGGTGATGCCACCATTTTCGCTGTATTCAAGTTAGATATCTTGTAAAGACATGACCAAGCACACAGACTAACGCCCCATGGAATCAGCTTGTACTTGATCCGAATTGGTATCTTGCCGCTTCGCATTCAACGCCCGCTCCAGCTCTTCAAACACGCTCGTCACCACCTTCCTTTGTCTACCTAAACCTGCCGATAATGACACTGGTGATGATTGCGCACGAATTCTAGGAGGCCATTCTGATTTGGGTATACCAAGGGATATGAGGGAAGAGCAGAGCGCCATGACCGCATCTTTATATGCATCCATAGATTCCTCGTATAGATCGTAGACACATACCGCACACCCCGACATGCAGCATTCTAACAATCAAACAAAACTCAGGACTGAGAATAACATGTTGGAGAATCGGACGCACCGTCAGATTCCGGTTCTCTAGGCTCCTGGGGAATCTCTAGCCCATGGAATGTTGTTGTATCCTTCTTCTTCGGTGGACGACTTGGATTTGACACTTTGACGGAATTTCCGTGACTCCTCTCTTCATAATTCGACGGCAAGTGAGGCGTCAACCCTCCGATTTGGTTCACCAGCATCTCCTTTCCCCTTGACGACCTTTCGAGCCTCTTGTACCGCTCTGAGAGATTCTGGCCGCCCCTAGCCGGATTTTTCAGTCGTTCGATGTCGGCTGCGGTGTGTCGGAAACGTCTGATACAGCCAAGTCGTAAGGAAGAGTCGAACCGTAATGCTGAGTTGAGTATGCGGAACATGTAAACATGACGGCTAGGGCTGGGGGACGCAGTTCGAGTTGTGAAGCCGACTACAGTTCCCGTGACTTGTTCACGAGTGCAAGGGAATATACCCTGCCTACCTACCAAGCGCCCGCTTTTCAAGCTCAAGGATCATGCATAGATTACGCCGGAATATCGCAGAACCTTGTGCCTTTAACTTCCAGGCATCTTGGGGTCACGCAATGATTTTTTCCATCAATTGACTGCGGCAAGTTTTCAGCACCACGAGCACCTCGGCGCTGCGGAGCACCTCTACATATATAGTTTCACGAGGTCTGGGCATTGTATTCTGTTTTATATCCTCGATCCTGTTCTCGACTTCCCCCCGGTTTACAAGATACTCAGACAATCGTCATGATCATAGTGCCTGGAGGCGACATAACCGAGACCAAGGCCGCCATCGCCAGGGAAGATGCTCTGACTCCCCCAGTAAGTATCTGTTGTCGCTACGACCCCGGTCTATCGCTCATCAATGTCTTTTGCAGGACGATCCACCGCCCAGTTATACCTCATCCACGTTCTCACATCTACCAAAAGCAAGCAACTTTGTTGCAATCTCCAAGTTCAACGGGCATGTCAAGGGATCTTGGACCATCGACCCTTCTCTTCTCATACCTGCATCTTTCCTACCTTCACTGGTAGAACACGAAACCAGAAAGAACTTTGACGTATCAACGAATAATGGGGTGATCGATGTCGACCTTACTATCGTGCAATCCAACAATGATATAAGCCAAGGAGCGAAGAAACGCGCGACGATATATCTTAATAGCCACAACGGGATGTTAACCGCCAAACTTGTGAGTCGTTCCATCTTTTACGTCTGCGCAATTTCGTTCTTTTAAACTGCTTTTCAATGCAGCACCGCGCACCCTGCCCTCAGCCCCTTCTTCGTCCCTCCATTTTGATCACCATGAACGCCCACAACGGCCACATCAACCTCTGTATTCCGCGATCCTTCCAAGGTCCACTCAGTATCACCACCTTCCACGGCTCGGTACGATTTTCCCCTGGTATCGAGGCGGCGGCCACCACATTCAGTGATATGAGAACTAGGAAATGTTTTGTGGGCGATTACTCAACGTGGCGGGAAGGTGAGACGTGGATGGGTGATGTGGCTGTAGTGGAAGCAAAGAACGGGTCGGTGAGGGTATTTTTTGACGACGAGGCGATACTGGAGAGTCCCAGAAGCCCGATTTTCGGTCTTCTGTCTAGATGGTTTGGGTTATGAGCGGGTGGTAACGATCAGGAGGCAGAACAAGTCAAAGACTACAATGCTCTCAGGTGGTAGGAATGATTCCATTGTAATGATATATACATCGTATGACGCTCCTTTAAGCTTATACCGCTAGGAAGTCGGCTACTCGTGCACCAATCACGAATCATTAGTAGTAAAGCTGTAGGAGCTCGAGCTCCTTGCTCCGTAATTAATCTCTGTAATCGTTGCTTTCAGTGACGCTGTTCGTGGCTGTTATGACGTATACACTCCACCGATGTCTTTTTAAGTCCCAATGTACGCCCGTGTTCAGCTCAACATCGATGTCTTCCCACAGCCCCAATACCTTCCACCAAACATCCTACTACCCCCCTGCTCGTACTCACACCCCCTTCCTCCCTCCCTCCCCGCTCCCCACCAACGTTTCTCCCCATGTCACTCCTCCCGTTCTGCCCACCGCCTCCCACAACGTCCCTTTCCCCACCACCGACACAAATTACACCGCAGGGCTCGTTCCCCCACAGGACCATAGGCAGCGTCTGCCGTCCTGGCACGGCGCCCCACATCCCTCCGATGCTGTCCAGCCAACCTACCTACCCACCCACGGACACTACAACCGCCGTCACTCCTTCGGCAGCACATCCTACCAACCACCGCTGCAGCACCCTCCGGTCAACCCATATCCAACCCTAGGATCCACAGGCCGGTATCCACCAACCCAAATATTACTCAGTCCATGGCTGAATGCCTCTTCGCCACGGAATGACTTCTTTTTCGACCTCATCTCCACCACATTCTCACCCTTGCGCTTGTTTAGTTCCAGTCCCAGTCAGTTCACCAGGCTCTCCACCGAGGAATTGCAAGAGCCAGCAACCCACCCCCCTCTCACACGCATGCGCATTGTTTGCCCGCTCATCCCTCAATGGCCCATTGATCTCGAGTACCAGCATGATAACCTATCTGCCCCCTTCAACTCGCATACAGCGAATAAATACACGTACCAACAGCAAATACCTCCCTCTCCGATCACGGTTGCCGATGTCCTTATCTCCATCCACCAAGCGATGCACATGCGTATCTCACATCTCGACTGGGCGAAGCTGAGTAGGCGGGATCAGAAGGCAATCAGGAAGGCGAATCTCAAGAGATGCGGGATGGACACCGTCGAGAGGACACAGGGCGTGAAGAGGGTTGATTTTCTCTTGGGGGCGACGAAGGTTATGGGTCTTATCAGCGACGGTGTTCAGGATGGACGGGAGGTTATGACATTGATTACGGTAGATGGGCGGTCGGGCCGGTCAGGAAGCAGTCATGTTGGTGCAAAAAGAGTGCGATATTAAAAGGGATATATCATCATGTGATGGAACGACTTCTGGTGAAGTAAGTATTTCAATTTGATCTTCAGCTTGATACCATCACTAGCCTTCCTTGTCCGTGTTGCACGTATATTTATATTCATCCTAGAGGCTACCCTTACCCATGTAAATCTGTAGCGTGAGTGCATTGCTTTCCTTGTAATTTATGTGCTTAGCAATTCGCTGTTACTTTCGTCCACACAATATTGTCTTCGTATGTTCGATTTCGTTTGGCTTATCTCAAGACTGAATTACCCGTTCCCATCCTCTATTATGAGGGTTGAAACGTACAATCCGTGAAGACTTTCAAAATACTTGTGCACGTGTTGGCACCCTGGGACCGTGACAAGCACATGATCGTGTCGCGACGCGTGGCATTTCATTTTTGAGCAATCAATACGATTTATTTCATATCACTTTGTACTTGCATAACAATCGTGGCCTCCCCGTTTCAATGAATCCGTTTCCGATAGCCCCGGTAATTCAACGAGGAGAAGCTCGCTGAGACGATGGCCGTGGATGACTCCTTGGTGTTCCAACAAGTGAGCAAACAGATGTGCATCTTCAAACCACTTGGGATTTCCAATAGCAAGAACGCCATTTAACAGAGTAACCAGTCGAGATGGTCGATATCACGGACTCCGATTGAATAATTAAGATGAAATGAATTGCAGCACTGATCCTTCCTAGTAGTATACAATTTTGCGAACGACGCACTTGGTAGTATCCCGTCTCACATACCTGAGCAAAGAGTCGTATGTTACAAAAAACATTCTTTCACTTACACGGGCCTATTCCCCGCCCACGCATCCTTCAGCAATCCCAAAAGTTTTTCCCTCTCCAGTGGCGCCGGATTCGGATACGGGCTACGCACAGCCACTTCCGCAACTTGCTCCAAGTCCTCCTCGCGCATCCCCAGCTCTCGTAACGATGTCGGGGCGCATAATGACTTTGCGAGGTCGAACAGGGCTTGTGCTGGGGAAACCAAGGGGGAGTCGAGACTCGATGCCAGTTTAGCTATGGCTGAAGGAGCAAAAGGCGTATTGTACGCGACGGCGTGTGGGAGGATAACAGTATGCGTTTCGGCGTGGGGAAGGTTGAATGTTCCGCCTGATTTTGCTGGCATCATTGCTAGGGATGGGGGAGTTCAGAAAAAGCGTACCGAGTATGTGGCAGAGCTTATGATGGAGGGACATGCCGACTGCGCCCAGACATGTTCCACACATCCATGCGCCGAATAGAGCCTCACTCCTTGCTTCGAGAGTTTTGGCGTCGTCTTTCTCGATGGTATCATCGATGAGAACGGGAAGCGCCTTCACGATGCTCTTGATTCCCTGCTGGGCATACAAATCAATGATGGGGTTAGCATCGGTAGAGTACAGTGCTTCCACGGCGTGTGCAATGGCGTTCATGCCTGACGTGACGGTGATGCGTGTAGGAAGGGAAAGGGTGAGAGAGATATCATAGATAATTACTTCAGGGAGGACTTTAAGTGTCCTCTGTGTCGTTTTCAAACCATTTTCTGTCTGGCCGACTACTGGTGTAGCCTGTAAAACAGTGTTTATCGGAAGTTCCAGGTAGCAAACCAGCAAAAACACACCTCTGAGCCAGAATATGTCGTCGGGAGCACGATCTGTGGAAGATCGGTCCTTAGTGCGATAGCCTTCCCCAAACCGATCGCAGATCCTCCCCCAAGCGCAATCACACAATCCGCACCAAGGCTTCTGAGGAATCCTATTGCATCCTCAGCGACGTCCGTCGGGGTGTGCATGGTGGCATTGCTGTACACTCCCACTGCTAGGCTGCCCATACGTTTCAGAAGCAGCTGGCCCTCCGATGCTTGATGCGGGCCGGTGAGGATGAGGGCATGACTGCATCCGAGGGTTTTCATTTCTTGAGGAACTTGGGAGATAGTACCGGTACCAAAGATTACACGGGAAGGTAGTGCATTATAGGTAAAGGGTTGCATTATCGTTGGGATTTGAAAGCAGGGTGATGTTTGATGAGCGAGTTCCGTCTCGGGAACAGTGCAGTTGGCAACGGTTTAGAAAGCAAGCGCTCATTCATGCCGTACTTAGATTGACATCGTTAGCTATAGTTTACACCTTCCCTCAAATTCTAGGGTCGAGTAAGCGCCAACTAGATGGCTTGGCAAAATGAAGTTAAAAAACCGTGTGCAGGTAAGTACTGCGGGTCGAGTGTATCATGATGCTGTCTCAGCAGAGTCAACCCGATACACAAAGGCTACATCACTCTCAATCATGACACTATCCCCCAGGGCTGGATTGACTGGGGAGTGCAATGGATTATGATACGAATGGCGGCACTGACCGCGGGCGGGACAATGAAGGTAGTACAAAACTGCGGAGGCACATGCGGTCAACCGATCGCCATATCAGCAACGTCAGATATCTGGGTTGTGGACACCGCATGTCCACTCTGGGGTCGGATAGAAAATATGACGTCCTTTATGACTTGGGCAATCAGGCCGTGTTGAGCCTCGACAGCAATTTTCGTACTGTTGGATAGATCAGTCACGCACAGACGAACAGAGACATGGCGATAGATTGATACCTGTCCTTTACACTCTTAGCGAGTTGATTATCTTCCTTCTTTTTCTCTTCTTTCTCCTTTTGCTGCGCGAGAGTGCCTAAGTCATGCAGTCTTGACAAACAAGTAAAAAGGGCACCTTTCCATCTTTTTCTTTCAGCGTTGGGGCCGACGCACGGGTTGTGCCTACAGATCCTTGTGCTTTGGTGAGTTTCTGGTGCAGATCAGCCAATTGCGACACCGAATACGCTCTGTTCTGTGCTTGCCATGCATCAGCGATCTACAAAGACTTCTGAGAATGATGACGCACAGAGATCAACGGACTCTGACTCAGAGTGTTCACCCAGTATTTATTCCACAGCATCCCCAAAAGTTCTGCATCCAGACTTGACTTGAAGATCTCGACTTCGAGTGGATAATACTGGTTGGCATGCACTCCAAAATCTTCAATCTTGCTCAAGGGTATAGATTGGTATTCGGAAGCGGAAATATTTGGTGGCGTGTAGTTTTCAGGGTAGGTTCGAAATGCACCAATATCGACTTTGCCCGCAGAGATGGTGCGGTTGGGGTCAATCTAGGCAATGAATAAATAAAACGGAGTGAGAAAAAGGTGGATGAGGAGATGGGAGAGGACGCACAACGACAGCAACGAATGGATCTTGATATTTTTGGTTGTTCATTTGTGTATTGACGTCAATCCCCGAAAGCCAGCACCCGTATCCTGGATGCGAATGATACCATCCAATGACATTTTCCAGTCTTCCAGCCTGATAATAGACGTAGTGAGGCAAATGAGATGACGCCGTATATCGATGCAAACATACCTTCTCGCTCTCTTGTATGTACTCCACCATGTACTCATTCGCCTCATTAGCCGCGTTCACTCGCGTCTCGGTCCCCTGAACAGGTAGTGCAAACGAGTCCATGATAACAATCGAGTCACCCATCACTTTGCCCTGCATAAGTCCCATGATCTCGTGCGGCACACCAGACCGAGCATGGATGACCTGTGAACATGATAAGGAGGTTATTTATGTTCAGAGACGGATGAAGAGGGCTCACCATCTTGATGAGTGCGACCGCGGAGATTTTGCATGACTTGAAATAATGTGGTCTGTATGCAAAGGATTGGGACCTGGATTTAATGAAGGTAGAGATGAAACGGACTCCTTAGCCCAGGGCGCATCCCGATTTATACGCTTATTGGCTTCTACATCGAATCGATAGATTTCATCCTGTGGTGCAAGGGTAAGGATGTCATTGGCAAGTGAGAAAGACTGAAGCGCCGTGCTCGACGACATCGCAGGCGAGGAGCTGTTTCAACTTGAAGCGAGTACGTGACAACCGTGTTGTTTGGCACAAACTGTAGATTTAAACAAGTCTCCTTGAATTTTGGAGAGATATTGTCTGCGCATATTACAATTATTAAACACAGGTGGTATCGATGCAAGCGTAATGATTTGGCGGTGGTCCGAGAAAAAACATTCACCACTGCGGCAACGCTAATAAATGAATGATTTATATAAGAACAGATGTGATTGCATTGCTAGGATGATCAGGATAAAGTGGGTTTCCGGACCCAGAATACGTAGTTGGAGTCTGTAGCGCACCATGCATTGCGGGGTGCAAGAATCCATCTAGCCTGGAGGGGATGATAGATGAGTCCCCGAACCTCTGCTTCTGTCCGTGTAGGCGACTCTGGAGAACTTCGGGGCGATATCCACGGCCAAGCAGGATGACTGTTGCTTGGCGAGCGATACTTCTGGAAGAAAGAAACTAGTTCGGAAGGTTTGATGAATTTCGAGTATGTGTGTGTTCCCGGAGAAACCTTGCGCAAGATGTCCTCGGCGAGCAGAATGGTGAGGAAATAGGCAAGTGGCGTGCGAGAGATTGTAGAGAGGAAAAGATGACCTCCTGGCTATTGTCTCGAGAGGTTATTGACACAATCAAATATCAGTTGTTCATTACTCACTTTCAACAGTTCGGCACATGTGGATAAGAAGGAAGCGGGATTGTCGACATGCTCAAGGACCTCCATCGAACAAACGACATCGTAACGTTTTGACGATGCGAGAAGTGACTCTGCTGGGGTGTGAACGTAGGACAATTGAGATAGTTTGGGGTCGGCAGAGGCGTGCAACTTGGCAATCGCGATGTTGGATTCCGACGCGTCGATCCCTGTCGTGTGGGCTCCAAGACGTGCCAGACTCTGATTCGTACGTCGAGATTGACTAGTGAACGAGCTAGTGGCAACATACCTCTGACAAAAGCCCACCCCCACACCCTACATCCAAAACGTCCAGACCACGTAGAACCTCAGATGGTGATATATGCTCTTCGCCTCGCTCCCGAGAAATCTCGAGCAGCTTTTGTCGGATGAACTGAACCCGGACAGGGTTCATTTTATGTAATAGACTGAATTCTCCTTGCTCATCCCACCATTGCGAAGACAGCCGAGAAAAATGGGCTATTTCTGAAGAGTTGACGGTCCCATGCCCAGCTGAGAGATGGATTTGGCGCCCAAAGACGCGCACAAAACGCGAAGCGTGCATTTCAATCGGTGTGACATATGTGACTTCTGAATTAGCCCCTGCAAAGGTTTCTTTCCCAGACCGCAACACACAGTCCTCCATTCATGCAGGTTTATCGTACCTTTGTCATACTGGGCACGTCCTCAGTCCCAGCTTGGTCCCCACCTCATGTGATGGCGCTATACCATGCCGCCGTCGCCATCGCGGCACGTTGCAGCTAGAACGGCTAGCTTTCGTCAGTTGCGTCGAATTCATCCTCTGTGGAGGTTGGAACGAAGGAGGGACGCCGGACGCCGTCCAACACTGATGTCAGCGAGGTCTATACCGTGTATAAGCAAATGCTGAGGATGTATATTGCGAGGAGGTTGTGCACGTCAAACTATACATTCAAGACGCGGGTTGTGGCCGTTGAAATGGCTTAACATAACGCTTGTTCAAAAAGGAGATCGCGTAACACCTGTACATACACAGGACTTCACAAGCGGCCAGGAATCGTAGGCCGCAAGACCTAATCATCACAAACGAAGACGCGGACTCTATCCATCGGGCTTTGTGGCTGGAACGGGAATTTGCAGCCGTCAGCTACGGATCTGAAGGATGATGAGAATCTGATTCGCTCATGGGGATGGAGTCGCTAGGGATTTTGTCACTGATAACTCTCAGTAAAAACAAATGTCAAATTAAAGTCATGTAGTAGTCACAGTTGTGACTAAATTAC
>QFEU01002834.1:0-11496 GCA_003316345.1 Tricholoma terreum
TAGTCCGTAAACAGGTCATTTTAGTCTTATGTTCGTACAGCCTGACTAGACCCGACCTAAACCAGACGTTTACGTGACCAATCTTTTTTACTGAGCATAACTAGTGTTCAACATAGAATCTCAGGGAGTTAGATGCTGGAATTTGTTCATACAGGCTAGGGCTTTCCCCAATACCCAAAAACTTCCATCATCTTTGTTATTTTCCATGTTTCAGGGCAAGTGGCCTACTTCTGAGGCTTTTATCATTTTGGATGGGCCATGATCAAAACTGCTCCAGAACAACAAATATAACATGGACCAACTACAGGTGCAACATACATCCTCCCAACTCCCCTATCCACTGTTTGACCATGTGTAATCAAAGTGAGAGGCATCCCCTCTGTGCCAGAGGGGCAAGATGTCCTTAGGTGGCCCATTACTTGCATAGCGACAATATTGTTATTATTCTTCTTTCTTAACATTATAAAGCTATCTCAAGATATCCTCAAATACCTGATGCACTAGTGGGAAATTGAACAACCACGACATATCATCGGATCCATTTGCTGTGCTCACCTGGGGATTTGTTGTGCTTGCCTGTGAGCATCCATAGCAATCCTGGCTAGCGCTTTAGTCTGCCGAGAGTCTTCAGGGTGATGCCCAAAATGAAAATCGAGAATGACCAAGTGAAAATCTCTCGATGCCAATGCTGACTTGTAAGTATATAGTGGGTGCTACATGACATTACCTTGTGAAATATCAAGCATTGTAATAACTAATGCCAGCCCGCACAGAGTAAATAGTAACACCCGCATCGGGCTTCCCAGTTGCCAGCACCTGTTGTTGCGCCGCCCACCTTGCGCCTCTTCATCTTCCCAGCCTCCCTCCACCTCTTTTCCATCCCTGCGTCAGCTCTCCTTGTTTCCTCTCCCATTTCTCTCTGATATTCTCCTCAGTTTCTGTGCAGAAGAATGAAACACTGGGGTCTCGCCAGTCTGGGATAACGTTTTGCATCTGATTTGCATGACCTTTGTTTTGAATGAAGGAAGTGGTGGCCATACGGAAGAAGAAGCGGAGAGAGGGGTTATAAGTTGTTGGGGCAGGGACTGGAGGAGGGTACGTCGTGTGGTGTATGGGTGTTGTCGAATGGGCATGAACGTGTGCCTGTGCCTCGCCCACTTGATCTTGTGTAGGATGAGGTATAGAGAATGGTATATCTTTGTCTAGCTCTAAATCAAGGTCAAAGTGTCCGAGGAGGGAAAATCCTGCTGAAAGTCCAGTAATTATTAGCAAGATGATTTTCTGGTAAGAAAAAGTGTTGCATACCCTGGTCTTTGCATGGGGCAAAAATATCCTTCAGTCCTGTCGATTTTCTGGGTTGTTGGTGAGTTGCCAAGGTGGCAGGCAGGAGCTTTGACTTCACTCCAGTTTCTAGATGCGACTCCATGTGCTGAACATGAATAGCTTGAGCTCCTCCTTCCTCGAATCACATGTCACTCCCGTCACCATCCTCCTCCATCAGCACCACTTCGTCCTTCTCGCCCGTTACGTTCTCAAACACCCTAGTCTGCTTGGTTTCTTCTTCACTGACTTCCGATCCTAGGATTTCCCTCCCAATCCACTCTGCATCTGTTTTCCCATCGAAGAGCGAAGCAAGTAGGTCAAGAGAGTGAGATTTCTCTTCGGCCAGAAGAGATGCCTGAGCAATGCCGGTCGCTGCTTGGTGCTGTGACATACGGGTCAAAGCTGGTGGTGAACATGATGGGCGTGTTGATTGTGGCAATTCAGAAGCAGGATGGGGTTCACCCATGGATGCCCAATCTTCTGGGTCACTGAGTTGTGCTTCTGTTTCACCCTCGCTACTCATTCACACCCAGCTCCAAATCAGCAGATACATTGTCCACTTTGTGCCCAGCAGCCGCAATTATGTCGGCATCCAAAAAGACACCCTTTAGGTTAACACTCCCCCATTGTGTCATATTGATCGTACGCCTTCTCACCCTACAGTCTGGATCCTTCACCTTCTTTTACCTTCTTTTCTCCATCGACGCGTTTCCTGTCTCGTATCTCGGAAAGACGGGGTAACAACCTTTCGGGCCTCATCTTCACTGATCGCAGTATTCTGCCGAGCGGTGTGACCGTCCAGCCAGCTCTGCTTGCAGCATTTTCATGTGAGATGAGAGACATGTCTGCCACCAACAGCATGAGAGCGTTTCCGTTTCTTTTTTAGAGGTTTGTCCGAGGTAGAGGATGGTTCGTGGGCAATTCTATATCACATTATCAGTGGATTTATTTTGTAAAATGATGACGACAGACCGTTCTGCAAAATCGGGTTTTGCCTCTCCGATTCGTAGTTTCGCACCTTTCCATGTAGATCCACTAAGAAGGTTCAGACCTGGAACGTGAATTATTAAAGCTTTGTATTTAAGAAGAAGAAATTTTTCACATACATCTAGCGAGTTTAGCTGGCGTTGTCTCGATCATGATATACCCAAATTTCCTGGGCAAGCCCAAACCGTCCAGGAGACCAAATCCATCAACAGCTCTGATGGTACCAAAGGAGGAGATCCATTTTTCAAGGTCGTCTGCTATCAGCGCTGGTGTCAGCCCAAATACATGCAGTCTCTTCGTGATGAGGGCATCTGACATGGTGAATGGGAGGAGTCACGTGGAGTTTACATTTGAACCGCCTCAGACCGATTCAATCATTCCTCGAGTTCAACCGACAAAACTTGAAAGTTCTTTGGGTGATGCATGATGTGTGATGGCGGTGGATATGCACAATCGACATCGAATATCACTGACAAATGATTCGTCAATGGATATTTTATTTCAGGAACCAATGGAATGTTGAAGTCACTGGCCTCAGCCAACAGACGCAGACGACGGTAACAGGCCTAACTCAGAGCATGACTAACTTGAACTTGAAACGTTACTAGCACTTAATACAAAGGATGGTAATGGAGCTTCGAAGACTATATGCTGTGAGCTTGAAGTATGTTATCACCAGCTGTCTGATGCCATGTGAATGAGTTAACGCTGCTGTAGGGGTGCTGCCCGATATGGGCAGTATGTCCTTGTTGATTACGGAAGTTACCGGTATATAACCGGTAACATTTATTTGTAGAATCAGTTTTACATGTACCTCATCCACGTGCTATAGAAGTCAGTCGCACTTGTACTGCATGAGGTCTTAGTTCAACACCCCCACTGACCAGCACAACACTTTTTTAAGTGTCCAACACTCTTAGCCTGGGACCTAGCCCAGACTACTACACTACCCACTAGGCAACAAAGTTTGATACCAACAGCCACATGACAACACATGTGGTAACTGCTGCCAAATCTGGCAGCAAGACAAAGAAGAAGCCTTTAAAGGCAACGATGGCTACAGTGGCCCTGGATAATCTGAGGCCTATAGGTGCCGAGTCGACGAACTGGCAAATGCTTGCCACGTCGACAATGAGAGTACTGAGGAGTGCCAGCAAAGTTGCTGGCACATCGACAGGACAAGAAGACTTGGACCGTTTGACACCAATGACGGAAATGGCATCTATATGAGAGGTAGCTTACGATCTCGTCAATGTTACACCGCAGCCAACGGCAGTGGGAATTGAGGTCAAAACAGAGGCACTAAGCAGTACCTCTAGAAGGAGCATCACCCCTCAACGTTCGTTCCTAGTAGAACCGAGGGAAGCCCAAGATAGGCTCCCATCCTCACCGAGTGATGGAGGACGATCCTCCGCTACCGGAAAGAGCTCGCATTCGTGACACCGTCATTCAGATCGCAAACGGCAATCTGAGGAACTACCAGCAACTGTACCTGGTATACCGTCAACAATACCCAGCCCAGACACTTCTGGGCTATCAAGTGATACATGTCGTCGTAGACGACGTGATAAGGGCAAGGTGTTGGATGAGCCAACGCCAAGTGGAGAATGTGAAATATCAATTGGAGAGTCTTCGGACTCTCAAGCAATGGCAGTAATGGGCCTACTCAGTGAGGTAGGCCTACCACCAAATATAGCATCAGGAGAGATGCTAGAAAGGTTGAAGGAAACCTTAGAAGGATGGGAACAAAGATCGAGGGCAGGATCACCACGATCAGACCGCCTGGACAGACGTAAATCCATGCCTGAATTGAGGAAGGAATCGACCCCTTCCAAAGTGTCATCGACATTGACGATGCAAACCATGAGGATGGTGAATCAGAGCCTGTCAATGCCTCGACAGCCCGATGAGACCAGCTCAGCGGCTAACGCTCGACACAGAGCGTTAGAGCGTAGTAGGAAACCTCCTGCTACTAGGGCTGATAATACAACGGAATCGAGAACGAACTCAATACCACAAACACCATCAGGGTCAGGAAAAGCATCCCCGACCTCATGGGTAGCGAATCAACGCTACCGGAATAGTGCCATCAAGGATGGCTATACAACAAATATCCCGGATCAAGGGATATCCGTCGATGCGAGTGGATGACCATATGATTGTCAACCAGACCGTTCAGAGAGAAGATCAATTCCGCCCCACCAAGGTGGTGGAGCAACAGAGGGTGGTCATGGACCACCTCAAGGACCACCTGGAAATCCTCCAGGAGGCTCGCCAGGAGGATCAGATAGCGATCCTTCCTATCGAGATACAGGATCTGGGGAGGAGGATGAGGAAGAAACAACATCCTCCGATGAAGAAGAGGACGTCAAAGAGCTGTTTACAGCTCTAGTGATGCCTGAGTCTAGGGGAACAGCAATACTGTCCGCCCGAACTACCCCACCAGTAACGGCTCCAATAAGCAGAGCCGAGAGGACAGGCTCTCATCACGAACATGGTGATCGCTCACCAACAAGCATATTGAACGCTCGTAGAACCACTAGAGAGACGCGGTTCATACCTGAGACGAGATCAGGAAATGGTGATCGACTATTCCTGGACCCGTATCAACGGGCCCATACAGTAGAGCTAGACTCTTACAGGGATAAGAGTCGACCCAAACATAGTAAATATCTACATTCTGTACATACCAAACTTCACCGAATGATCAATGAAAAGGTGGCCGTATTACATGACCACTCAACCAATATGAAAGGAGGGCCACGAGTGCCCACCCCACCATTGTACAATGGTGAAGGAGACACTGAGGTGTATGAAAGGTGGCTTAGCACCTTGCTGAGATGGCTCCACGTGAATAAGATTTGCGGAGCAGAATACGATGAGGAATGTATAGTATATGTTCCTATGTATTTGGAAGGAGACGTGTTGTCATGGTTTAACAACAATATTGATGGTTTCCACTGTCAACAGGAATACTGGACCTTTAAGGAGGTCATAACAGGATTATACGACTGTTTTGTATTCCGTGCAGCAACGCACGACACTTCAGACAAGTTCTGGAGCATGACATTCCGAGAAGGAGATGATATCATGTCCTTCTACTATAAGATGGTGCGATACGCCACATGAATGGTGAGAGCACCAGATCGCTACACCTTCAAATCTCAGTTGATGATGAACATGCCATTGGCAATGTTCAACTTCGTGATTAGCAAAGGATGTTCGGCTGAACATTCGCTAACTGAGACTATTTTCCACTATGCCAAACAGGCAGAGGAGAACGACAGACAGTCCAAACAATGGAATGATCGTAGACACGCAGGAACGAACGCGCGTCTAGGGAGGACTACCAAGCCTCCAACAGTACCTACACCAAGGCCCCGTCCTAGTACATGACGAACAACAAATGAACGTCGTTACAAAACAGATGATCGAAACGATCATCCAGCAAGACCACCGAATCATAATGCTGGTTCAAGTTCACAACATCAACCTCCAGCTTCACACCACAGCGAGAGGAAGCATACACAAGAGTGTATGCATGGTCACGCCAGAGAGCATGATCACCCAGCGGATGATAGTAATCTGCTTGACACGTCTAATATGACATATTATGGATGTGGTGAGAAGGGACACATCGCCAAAGACCCGAAGTGTAAGAACTTTGGGAAAAGTAAGCCCGGCGCGAAAATGTTCGCAGCCCGAGAGATTCTAGACAAGGATGATGACGGAAGGGCCGACGACGGAGTCGTCGACCAAGATAAGGAACCAGGAGATCATGATGAGAATGATCAGACTCCATGGGACCAAAATGACAGTGATGTCGTGGGCTCCCAATACAGCTCGGAAGGAGAAGAGGTTGAATTCAACGAATTTGATGATGGTCATTGGGACCACGAAGAGAGAGTAGAGCAGATGTATGCTCTGCAAATCAATTCAATAGGTTTACTTGATTCGGTCAACAAGTTCGCAGTATTCAGCAAACCGGACTTCGCCGAGCCAATCGTCGAGGAATATAATCACTACGATCCTCAGGACGAGGACCAAGACTTTCCGCTGTTGCAGGAAGTCAGTGATTCTGAATCCGAAACTGAACTGGCTCAGAAGGAAAGCTTCGAAGGAGAGTTTCCAATATTAGTGGAGTCTGATGACCCCGAGGAATCGGACAGTGATGATGAGGATATCATTGCTCCAGAGTTCAACAAACTCTTTTCAGCAATGAAAGCAGGAGAGGTAACGAGACCACCTGCAGCGAAGCATCCTATTATGCTTCGTAAGTTGAGTCAAAAGTTGACCTGGCCAATAAGAGACCCAAAGGAGAACCAATGTTTCATAACATTGGTCGAGATCCACGGACAACCAGCAGTAACACTGCTGGACTCTGGATGCACTACAGACACAATATTGCCCGAGATCGTGAACATCGCGAGAATAAAGGTGCAAGAGCTGATGGAGCAAGTACCATTACAGCTTGGAACGGCAGGAAGCCGATCCAAGATCAACCATGGGGTGAATAGCTACATAGAGTATGGTCCCATACAAACGGACCATTACTTCGATGTAATTAACATCGATAGATACAACACCATATTGGGCACTACGTTCATGCATAAGCATGGCATAGTGCTTGATTTCGAACTTAATCAAGTTCGAAGGAAGAATGAACAACTGTTCGCTCTTGAGGAAGGTGGTGACAGTTACCTTATGGTACGACGAATGGCCATGAACAAGCATCGGGAGATGCTTGTACCTAACATTGTGGGTAAACTGGGACCCACTACAAATGGTACAGTTGAACCGTCAAAGTTACCTTGAGTAAACGATGGTCACAAAGAGCGACCACCGGCTGCACCTAACAAGGACACAAATGATGCGGTTGGCAATGTCATTAATAAATGACATGAGGGCGGTCAACAGACCGCCCGTGAACCTAAGGAACTGACAGCTCCTTCCCAAGACCAAAAATGGTCTTCTGCAAGTCGATCGAGAACAGTGGTAATGGAAGATGAGGATGAGGAAGAACTGCCTCATCTAACCACTGGGTTACCGCAAGTGTATCTGGTAATCATGGATAGTCGGGACACCCTGACTATTGAAGATATTGAACAAATGGTTGATGAAACGCCAACCATTGATGCAAGCTCAAGGAGCTCAGCCCAGGCTATGTTAGACCTGGAAGAGGTGGACGAGATAGTCCACGAGTTCACTAGAACCCGATTTCCTCGACTGGCATCATGTGAAGAGTGTTTACCACCAATGATATCATGAAGCCATTCATGGACAGAGGAAAGCTCGAACAGGATGAATGACATCCTGTTTGCAGTAATGAACGATCATTCTGCGAAGATGAGCAACACAGGTCCGCTCACTGAAGACAATATTCCTCGATTGCAAGAGGAATGGAAGAAGTTGTGTCACGACATCATGCAGGGCACGCTGGAACAGCTTCCGCCACTGAGGGATGTGAATCATCGCATTCCCCTGATCGATGAGAACAAGCAGTATAGGTATCACCTACCGCAATGTGCAGACGCTATGAGACCACAGCTGTCTGAAAAGATAGCATGATATACTCATGCTAATTGGTGGACACCATGCCACACGGAGCAGGCTGCCCCTATGCTGTGTATTCCGAAGAAGAATACCACATTGCATACCGTCATTGATGCTCGAGAGCACAATGATAACACGGAAAAGGACATGACTCCTCTTCCTGATCAAGATCTAATTTGCCTTGATGTGGCTAGAGCAAAGATTCGCTCTAAGATAGACTTCTCCGATGCATATGAACAGATACACGTCCAACCAGACGATGTACACAAAACATCGTTCACGATGGTGTATGGCACCTTCGTAAGTAATGTGATGCAACAGGGGGATTGCAACGCGCCGTCGACATTTCAACGGGCAATGAACCACATATTCCGAGACTTCATCGGAATATTCTTGCATGTGTACTTAGACAACCTATTTGTCTATAGTAAGACGGTTGATGAACATCAACGTCATCTCAAACTCGTATTCGACAGAATACGAAAACATCAGTTCTACTTGCGCGAAGACAAGTGTGAACTGTTTGCAGACAGAATTGACTGTCTGGGGCATGTAATTGACGAGAAAGGATTACATGCAGATGCCGATAAGATGGCAAAGATTCGCGATTGGCATACACCTCGCAACTATCACGAGGTGCAACAATTCCTAGGACTCGTACAGTATCTGGCACATTTCTTGCCAGATATATCGGCCTATACAGGACCGATATCAGCGATGGAGAAGAACGGACGACTGTTCTTCTGGACACCATTACACGATAAGTGTTTCCAGATGATTAAAGCCATCTGCTGTAGGACACCTATCCTACGCCCGATAGACCACAATCGGGATGAGCCTATATGGGTCATCTGCGACACGTCTATCTATGGAGTAGGCGCAATGTACGGACAAGGCCCTACTTGGCAAACCTGCAGACCTGCAGGTTTCATGTCCAAGAAGTTCACGGACGCACAACGGAATTACCATGTGTTCGAGCAGGAAACACTCGCGATACTCGAGGCCCTCCTGAAATGGGAGGACAAATTGATCGGGTATTGAGTTCATGTGGTGACAGACCACCAAGCGCTTGAATTCTTCAAGATGCAACTGAGGCTATCTAGCCATCAGATGAGATGGATGGAATATCTATCTCGTTTTGACTTTGACATTAGATACATCAAAGGAAACTCTAACAAGGTGGCAGACGCCTTGTCAAGATACTACGAGCATGACTCGTGGGCAGACGTGCCAGAATTGCGCGACTACGTCAACGCCGATGTATGCCTTGACCCGGAGCATGACGATCTCCCCTGGGACCGTTTCTGGGAAGTCAAGGACAAGGTCATTGAAGACTGAGTGCATTGTACCAACAATGCCAAGTTGCAAGTAGAACTTGCAGCTCTACGGGAGCATCTCGAGGATCGAGATGTCATTGCGGCCGAAATGGCTGCTGTTCAGAACGAGGAAGAGAAGCAGGAAGCCCCTCCTTCCATAGTAGGCGATGATCCCACTATATTTGAATCATGCGTGAAGGGAGAAAACCTTCATGAACGAATGACGACCAAAGACTCATTCGATAAGGACGTGCGAGAAGGGTGCCAATCGGACGCAGTGTTTCGAAAGATACTCGTACGCCCGGAGAGTCATCCTAACTTCACAGTGAAGGATGAATTCATATGGACAACGAATAGAGGGGGAGAGAATGTATTATGCATTCCCTCCTCAACATTGAAAGGATCGACGTTGTATGGTCGAATTATCAACCAAGCCCACACAATAGTAGGTCACTTTGGACCTCAGAAGACCTCCGACTACGCTCATCGGGGGTATTGGTGGCCACGTCTACAAGTAGACATGGAGAAGTTCTGCGTGTCGTGCGAAGTTTGCGCACGATCAAAAGGTGAATATCAAGCACCTGCAGGCAAGTTACATCCCTTGCCTATACCTACTCGACCATGGGAATCGATAGGAATGGACTTCACAGGCCCATTTCCAGAGGTTGACAGGTATAACTACCTTTGGGTAGTTATCTGTCGCCTCACTTCTATGGTACACTTGGTGCCGGTGAACACCACAACCACAGCATCCCAGCTGTCAGTCATATATATGCGTGAGATTGTGTGCTTGCACAGTCTACCCTCCTCGATCATATCCGACCGAGATGCCAAGTTCACGCTGAAGTGGTGGCGTGAACTACACAAAATGATGGGTACAAAGTTGATGATGTCTACTTTGTTCCACCCACAGACCGATGGGA
Organism: Tricholoma terreum; assembly: GCA_003316345.1. NCBI lineage: Eukaryota > Fungi > Basidiomycota > Agaricomycetes > Agaricales > Tricholomataceae > Tricholoma > Tricholoma terreum. Next base: position 10,103 of record QFEU01002834.1, read on the forward strand.
TTACCAAGCGGGTAAACCGCTCGATTGCACAGATATTCCATGCAGCCATCAGCCCAGACCAATGGGACTGGGTATATCAATGCCCACTGACAGAGTTTGCAATAAACTCAAGCATCAATCGGGCCACAGGGATGACACTGTTTGAGCTCAACTACGGGTACATGCCCGTAGTTATGCGACAGCTACCTGCTGTAGAACGTGCACCACCAGGTGTATGCACATTCACAATGAATGCACTCAGGAATATGGCAGTCGTGCATGACGCATTGATCGCTGAAAGAGTATTCCAACGATCTCAGGCTGATAAACATTGACGTGACGAGCCAGATATACGAAAAGGAGAACTCGTATATCTATCGACAAAGAACTTGTCGACGCCAAAGGGTCGGGCCAGTACATTGGTACCCCGATTCATTGGTCCATACAAGGTGAAGGAAGCGTATTCCTCCACCTCCAACTATGAGTTGGACTTACCTCCTGAGCTGGCGAAATGGAACTTACATGGAAGATTCCATGTAAACCTTCTCAGACCACATCACGCTAACGATGATGTGTTATTCCCTAGTCATACATCATCAGAGCCGTATGACTTCGGCGCGCCAAGCGATGCCGAGTGGTATGTGGATGAAATTACAGGCCACCGTTGGCAGGGCTGGAACATCCAGTTCCAGGTAAAGTGGAATCTAGGAGATTCCACTTGGGAGCCATTGCACAACTGCAACGACTTAGCCGCCCTAGATGACTACTTGACATTGATGAACGTCAAGGAGTGGCAAAACTTGCCACAATGCCACTTCAGTCACCCTACCCAGTGTTGCTCTTAGTAGTACAAATTCAAGAAAAAAACCCTTCTAGGAGCAATGGCAGACTGGCTATCTTGGGTGCCTATCTAGTGTACCTGGCAGCCATGGCAGGCAGGTCTGGCAGATAATCCCAGCTGGCTACCATCTGTAATGGCAGCCATACCAGGCATGGTATATCTGCCAGAGTGCCTGGTAGTAATCCAGATAAAGCATCTGTCACAGGGTATCTGGGGTCCTTATACAACAAAAAAATAGTCTGTATGCAGCAGCCACAGGACTTTTATGATTACTCTATAGTACTACATGTACAATATGCAACTATGATAATATCCACTAGTACTATATCTGCTTGATGTATCTCAGAGGCAAGATACAATATTAAAAATTAAGCACAATAACAAAATTATTTGCATGATGAAATGAATGTATTAGCAGTAAAACATGCAATTGATGAAATAATAGTGATGGCAGAATATGTTTGGTCACTCAGAAACAAGACATGCAAGTAATAAAAATTATGTGATATTTATAGCAGAACCTGCTTAATGAGTGTCTCATAAGCAAGGCATAAAGTAATAATAACTAATGTCT
>QFEU01002835.1:0-27336 GCA_003316345.1 Tricholoma terreum
TTCTCCCGCTTCAGCCTCATTCTCTCCTCGAGCTCCTCAAGGGTCGGGGATGCGGATCGGACGTGTTCGGCGGGCATGGTATTGGTAGTGGTGGTAAAAGATGAAGAAAGAATTTGTTGATCCGTTTTATTTCTATTTTAGTTTTTCAACAGTCACGTGCCTCGTGGGCTCGGCCCTAAGGGGGAAATACTGTTACATCCGTAACTTCCGACGGGTTTCCGATCGGAAATCCGACCGCAACTCCGTTCGGCTGTACGTTTTATATTACTTTTGATTGATACACTTATTACATCACGTTCTACACCACTCATTAATATAGGTAGCTTAGTTACATTACTACGGCCTGTGCACCCGTTACCCGCGTCGGACTTTCGCGTAGACACCGCCTCATTACCGACCTAGTATAAAGCTTAGTTACTTTCACTTGTATTCTTCAGTTCGAATATCGACCAAGTCACACCTAGCTCTCTCGCACCTTAAGTTCCGAGTCTTCGGACTTTCCCCTCGGAACCCCTTTCCCTCTCTCGGACTTCCTCATCGGAAATCCATTCTAGTCTCCGTCTCTGTTCTGAAGTTAGGACACGAAGCAATACGAAGGGCGCAACTTCTTATAAGTTGAAGCCAAGTCCTTTCCGTAAATCCCGTCGGATTCCCGTCGGAATCCCGATCGGACTCTCAGTCTAGCCCGGTACTTAACAAGAAGCATAGCCAGTCACATGTATGGGGATCATCCATTGCAATACCATCCCACTCACAATCCTGGGAAGGAGACCTCCAGCATCTCCATCTTGGTGATGAGTGTTTTTCACACTTTAACATGCTGTCCACTGCTTTTCTCAAGCCTTTTCTGTCTATTCTTGGCCTATCGTCTATTTCTGAGCTCTGCTGTCATTCTATCACCAAAATCTGTCCACTGCAACCCATAAACTATAAATTATAAATCTGTATAACTGTTTGACAGCTTGAAAACATGCCTGGCCCTGGTTACCAGAAAAATCCCTCAAAAAGGAAAACTGCTGCTCCCAATGCAATTGCCACATCACCTGCAAATAGAAACATGAGTACAGCATCAGAATCAACATCAGCCTGCTATGGCTTCTGCCACTTTCCTGAAATGGCAGACTGCAAGACTATCACTCAGTTTTGCAACTGGGCAGCCACCACTAGTGACAGTGAGAACCTTAGACTACTCTGGATATGCACATTGGATGAAGGAGAGAAGTTGGGAATAATAGAAGGGAAAAGGTTGGGTCTAAAGAAAAAAATAGAGAGAAGAATGGACTTGGGTCATGAGGAAGGATATCAGGTTGCAAAGGAAGGATTCAACAAGATAATACAGGCAGTAAAATCTAAGGGCCAGTTCAGCAACACATGTCAACAGAATTTGCAGTTCCCCGAACAAGATAACTCCAACCTGCCGAATCGGCAGGTGGGTTTGATGTTATGTAATATGATAGATTATTGATGGTTCAATCACAATAATTACTAGTATGACCTGCAGTATGCCTGTAAAACAGCATCGTCTCGACAGAGCCACAATCACCCACCACTGGCAGCCTGTGTATATGAGCACTCGAAGTAAGCAGAAGGGCCCAGATGTGCCCAGGCAGAAGGCGCCTGGAGCATACTGGACGCCAGCGGACAAGGTGGCCCTTGTCTCCTTCTTGTCTGACAAGGGCGCAGTCGAGGGCGCATCATACAAGCCCCAGGTGTGGACCTGGGCAGCAGCCAAGATGAAGAATCCTCCTGATAGGGGTGCACCGAAAACTGCTGCAGCGTGCAAAGGAAAATGGGGGAGAGTATGGATATTGCATACTTCCCATGTCGCAAATATTATTAACCTGCATAGATCAAACATCACTATACCAATGTGATTGAGCCACTCACACGGCTATCCGGTATTCCGTGGACCCCTGAAGAGGGTATCAAGATCACAAATGAATCGCCTGACGGCATGCGCGCCGTTTGGGATGTGTATACATTGGTATGTCTACTTGGCTCCAACGTCATTATATTGCTGACCTTGAACTAGAAGCATAAACAGGCAAAATTATTTGAACATGGATGCCCACTGTACTATGAACTCCAGAAACTAATTCCCAGCACTGCAAGGGGCCAGAACACCTACCATGCACGATTAGAAAACCAACCACAAGCCACTATGACATTGGATGAGGGGGGGACAGGTGGTGAAGACACAGAGACAGTGGATGTGGAGGAAGGGGGTCCCAGAGGATGCGATGAAGTAGGGGAGGTGGAACACCACGTCAATCATATGGCCCCTGTGGGAATATGGGGAGCCGGCAAGGAAGTTGGTGCAGGTGCGGGTGTGGGTGCCGTGAGCGATGGGGGTGATTTCGGGAATGCAGATGACACTTTGATGCCAGACCCACTTGATGGACTTGAAATACTTCCCAGCTCTCTGCCGCCATCAACAATCTCATCAAAACGTCAGTTTTCTGCTGTGGATGATTTGACTGGGTCTGAAACTGCTCGCTCCAAGCGAAGTTCCTCATCGTGTGTTACATTGTCTTCAGCTGGTTCTGCAAAAGGACGATCAGTAGGAGCTATCGCCTTGACAAATATTGGACATAACTTTGCTGACATCAATTCGACACTTCGGATGGGCATAGAGATGGAGCAGGCCAGATTTGATGCTCGGAAGGCTGAGCAGAGGGCTCGGGAAGATCATGGAGATGTAACGACACAGGCAATGCAGCTTGCACAGCAGATGGAAACCCATCTCACATACAATGAACTTGCAGCACTCCTTGAGATACTCAAAGACTCCAACACTGCGAAGGGCTACATTCAAATCCAGAACGACAATTTATGGAAGGCATGGGTCAAGCAAAAGCTTGTTGCAAGAGGGTTGGCGGCCAACATCAACTAGTTTTTTTTTTGTAATATCACGTATGAAAAAATGTTATCACAATCACCTCATTATATCATGCTTGACTGGTACAAAGAAGTAGTTTTGGAACAAGTAAATAAGTCAATGAATATAGTTATTCTAGTAAGTCAGGTATCAGATAATTCCTCAAACATAATGTACACCTCGTTCATGAACAATGGCCTGGTAACTATCCCACATCTCCTGCGCAATCTGTTCATGCCTGTCATCAGCCATTTGTCATTGTGCAGGTGTTATTGTACTAGTTGCAAGATTTCCAATTCCAGGATTATCGACTCGAATATGAGAATTGTCGGTTACAGAAGTGAAATCTTCAATATCAGAAGGGTCATTACACCGAATAAAATTGTGCAATGCACAAAGAGCCACGGGGATGCGTGCTTGTATTTCCATGCTGTACTCAGGGGAGATAAGTAGAATACAAAAGCGCCATTTCAGGATTCCAAATATATGCTCAATGACATTCCATGCAGACGCATGTCATAGGTTGAATAATTCCTCCTTGTTTGATGGCCTAAAATTTCCCCCACGTCATGGTGATGCCGCTGTATCTATTTAACTGATGTGTGCACATACCTGACAGCTGCATGACCCCATTTGGCAAGATGGTAACGAACACCTCGGTAAGGTACCAATAGCTCGGGACAATGGGGAAATCCTGCATCAGCAAGATAGTACTTCCCATTTGTGATGAGACAGTCTGTCTGGCGTGCATTATGAAAAATGAGTGTGTCGCCTGCAGAACCTTCCCATCTACTTAGTACGTACATGAAGAGGAGATCAAAGCTACAGGCAATGAGACAGTTCTGGGTAAGAAGTCCCTTTCTATCTCGTGCAGCTGCGCGCTCCCTTGCCAATGGGGAGCAAACAATGTGAGTGCCATCAATAGCACCAATAGTGTCACGGAAAAAAGGATAACATTTGGGGTTATTCTGGATCTCTGGGGGGATGGGGTCTGTTGCATTTGGAAGGTGGACATGCTCTGTATAGAAAGGCATTGAAGAGAAAATTTTGAGCATGTGCCGAAAATAGCTAGTAATTGATAGTCATTGATATTAAATTTAGATCCACAGGAAAAAAATGGACGTACAAGGAAATAGTGCCATTTGCACATTGGAAATGCTCACCAACATGCCAAATCGTGAGTCCAGTGACACAGGTATAGAGAAATATAGCGAGCTGTTCCTCAAGCGTCACATTCCGTGAGTCACTGTGCCCCATTTCATGAAGCTTCTTGATAACCTTCTCAAAGACATGGTGGCGAACACCAAGCTTGCATCGAATATGGGAGGGGTGACCAGTTAGCAGCTCCAAAACCCAAGCATGTCCAGTAAGAGCAGAAGTATGATAGGCTTGTTTATCATAAAGGCCCCTGCTGTAATTAGTAATTGCCTCCTGAAGTGAGATGACGAGGAGTCCAATGTGAGTCCACCAATGAGAGGATTGTCTCTCAGCTTCCTCAGAGTCATAGGATGAAGCTGAGCTATTAGATGACACTGACATAGGTGATGAGCTTCTAGTATTGAGCGTTTCTTCCATCAGAGGAGAATAAATGGGGGGCATACTATAATGTCAGGTTGAAAATGTATTAAATATAAGTAACGACAGTCCCCAATGTTCTCTACTATAAGATGAAAGCATGGGCAGTGCATATGGAACATGACACAGAAGTGATAACAAATGAAAAAATGTGGCATCTTGGAAGCAAGGTGCATATGGACCTGGGAAGACTTAACAGAAGGTGGAAATGCTATTGCATTGGAGACGTCTAGCATACCACTATCCCCACTGTTTACGCATGCGGCACATCGCCAGTTTCATGTATATCTGGACATGACATCATGATCATGATTAATCAGCTGATCACCAATCACCATCATGGCATATTTCAGCAGCAGAGTTATCTCGAACAAGAGTTCATCACGCCTCTCAGAACACGTGTTGCTGAACAGGCCCTAAGAGTACCCCAAAAAAGCCCAACACCCACAAAACAGTGTTGCAGACAGATGACAACCAACAACAGCAGTCAGCAACTACCCAAACAATGCTCACCTCCTCTGCTGATGCCATTATGCAAATGGCACCCAATGACAAACTGCCACATCTACTGAATGATGTGGGAACATCCACTGAGCTACCTAGCACCTGCAACATGCCTCACAAACCTGCAGAGACCCCCCAGCTACTACTGCTCTCATTACCAGCTCTCTCTTCCCTTCCAACACTGCCACCTCACTGCTGACAGCACCTGTACAGCTGCCATCAATGATGCCAATGTTGTTGACAACCACCACCACAAGTGCACTCCCTGCTTCAGAACCACCACCAGCAACCCTAGAACAATGGCATTGGCTTCCAGGCCAACCCACTGCACCCCAGCCTTGACCCCAGCCCTCCATTTCAAGTCCTGAGCCACCCATTGCCACCACCACATCACAGCCACCAATGCACCCTGAAAATGTCAGTGCTGGCTGCCAGGTTGATCCACCCCACTCCTGCAGACTCCACAGTCAACCCTTTCAAGCCCTGAGCCCCTCCATTCCACCACTATGTCATGGTTGCCAATGCCATTGACAACAACCATGATGGCCCCACCACCACCATCAGAACAGCCCCCCACACCTCACAAACAATCACTATGGGCCCCATGTGGTAGTAAATCCATCTGTTATATTATTCACTTAGGTGAGGAAAAGATGTGGAAAATAACACATTTGGGAAGTAGTTTTCATCCTCTGAAACCACCCAAAATAGCATAAATTTCATTGGGAGTTCACATGAAAATCCACCATTTAGGGAGTGACAAGAGGGATGTTTTTCTCCTCATAATGGATGAGTGATGGGATGAAAGTCAGCCAATTTTTGTTCCACTTCATATCCCAAAAGTCCATACCTTGGGATGATTTTTGGATGGGTTTCATCTTATTAAAGATAGAAAACTCCAACCATCTACCAGGTTGGATTTCATCAACTTTCTGATGTTTTCTTTCAAGCAGTTTTTCATCTGCTTCATGGAGTAGTTTAATCATCAGGTTTCATATTTTTACTAGTAAAATTCCAACCTTTGCGGACAAGCAGTTTTTCATCTGCTTCATGGAGTAGTTTCACCATCAGATTTCATATCCTTACTAGTAAAATTCCAACCTTCGCAGACAGAATAACTCATCAATCTAAAGTTTGAAATTTAACACTTAAGAGGGGAGGATTTTCAAATGCTATAGGCTTGAACTGCATGTGGTCTGGCAAATAAGAAATTCATTCATTCTGGGTTGAAACACATCTCATTCAGTTCACGGTATTTTCACCACTTCAACAGCGGAAATAAAAAATCATTCTGATTCTGAGCCACTTCCTCCATTCTGCAAATCCTTGTCATTGTCCCCATCTCCCTCGTCACTTCCATTCTCACTGCTGCCATTCCCACCATCTGCCTCATTCTCATCCTGGTCTTGAGCCATGTTTGTAGCCTCCTGCAAATAACCATGCTTGCGGGTGTAGGCACGCTTGTTTTTCAGGCTGCTCTTGATGAATTCTTCGATGGCCCAGCCATGAGGAAATCACTTGAAGTAATCATAATGTTCTTGAGCCTAACAAATCATTGTAAAAACAAAGAAGACAAACAAAGAAGAACATATGGCACCAATGATATTGGCGATGATTGGTTTGGGTTGGCGGTGCCATGTGAGGAGCAGTCAAGCCCAGCTTTTGCAGTTATATCCTGCATGAAATGCTGCTGATCATCAGAAAAGCAATTTTTCAAAGAAAGAAACTTACACGAAGGGCAGAATAAAGCTCCTGGTCGTCTCCAAGGCCCATCACATATTGAAGATTAAATCCCTTGCCAGCTGCACTCTTTGGTGGCCAAGGTATCATTGGTTCTGCATTTTCTTTTGCAGCTGCAGCCTTGCGCAAGGCATTGTTTTCCGCTGATGATGTTAAGTTAATGAATAACTCAGAAGAGAATGAGACATGTCTGTGCACCTTCCAATCTCTTCAATTTTGTGCCATACTCTTTGCTGGCCTATGTCCCTGTTTGAGTGTGAGCGGTGAGAGATAACCCCCTGATGTTAAATAAGAAAAGTACAAACATTTCTTGCAACCCCCCTTGAGCAAGAGCTGCTTTGTGAAGGAGTTTGATGTGGACTTGAACTTGCCAGCTTCTTTAAACTTCTTGGACACTGCAGCTTTTGCCATGAGAAATTGAGAAGTTGCGGGGAAGAGAAATGACACAGAACATCCTAATAAACCTAACAAACAGAAGATCCATATATCAGGAACAAAGTTTGCAAGAGGTGCCCACAAGGCGGAGCTTCTTGAGTAAGGGTAGAAATGTTGTGAACAAAAATAAAGCAGTGGATCAGGGTCAACCATGTGATCTCATGGTGAAGAGCCTGACAATGGGTATGTACCTGGTCAGAATGGAAGAATAATTGCAGGGTTGGATTTGATAACTTAATGTATGTACAGTTTGAGGAGGCGGTCAGAAGACAGTGCTCTTAAGTAAGGGTTGGAAAAACTGCAAACAAATCTCCAGCAAAGATGCCAGATAACTTGTACTCAAATGTGTCAAGATAGCATGAAAAATGCAGCAACTATCAGACTGGAAGAGAACCTGGCACAACCTGGATGATTGCAGGGTTAGATTTATTGATTGCATGTATGTACAGTTTCAGGATGTTTCATGATTGGGAGACAACCACAAGACAAAGGTTGCCGAGTAACCATTGGAAATTGTCTATGGCAGAGATGCCATATATGTTGCAGACCAGGTCAAGCATGTGAAGCAGCATGAAAGATACAATGGCAGTCATAATGGAAGAGAACCTGAGTGGGGCCTTGTCAATTCAGGGTTGGATTTAATAATTTGACATACATCCAGAGATAATGCACATACGGCTCTTATTCCATTCTCAGATCTTGGGCAGGGTATGGGACTAACAATATGTTTGAGAAGGAGTATCGAGAGCTTCATAAAGAGAAATAGAGGTGAATGACAATGACTGGATATGAAGAAATGGCAGTAGTACTAATGTAAATCTATCCAATAGAGTACTTTGCAGATCTGGGAAGGATGAACAACTTGAATATTCCTGATGATGCTAATCATCATGGCATCATAAGTAAGGGTTGAATTTAACACATTCAGGGCAATGTTCACACCAACAGCACAGGAGAAGGTGATTTTCCACCTAGCACCCAGATCTTGAGGCAAGGGGTCTGACCAGTTGACTCCAATATAAATATCAGTTTACAAAGACAAATTTCATAGCAGAATGTCTACAAACCAAAGGTCTTGCTCTACTTATGCCCCCACCATCCACGCCGCTCACAATTGCGCTGCCAACAACAGCATTGAGACCATTGACAGCCTCACTGAACCTGAGTCAGAATCTATGCTTGCACACATTGTCTTGGAAGGGTCATCTGAGGATCCGGTCATTGAAAATCAACTTGGAGACACAGAACTTATGTATGAAAACACTCACCATCTTGAGCTTCTGAGTTGCAGTGTCAGCATACCTGAGGAGATGGGTGAGCACCGTGTTGATAAAAGGAAATGATAAAGTTCAAACATGTATCCTAGATGAATGTGAACCCATTGACTGCAGTGTGCAGATCAGCCCAGGCCCTAACAGCAATGAAGGGGAGATAGATGTCAAGGTTCAGTGTCTGTCAGAAGGAAAGGTATGTGGGGTACTTACTTGCTCTATTCTCAAGATATATATTCTGGTTTTTAGAATAGAATTGCAATCAAGATCCAAATTGATGGCGGGTACATTTTAAACCCAGTTTTCAACATCCACTGTGCAAAGGAACAAGGGAGAAAGGGGGGATATAAGAGAGAAAGAGAGCAAGAGGGTGATGTGCAGGATAAGTGAAAGAGAATACAACATGGATGATGGATCCAGATGGGATGAGTTGTTGTAGTTGGAGGCAATGTTGAAGCCTGATCCATGTAAACTCGTTGAACCTTCACCACATTGGACCCAGTCAGTGGAACAAAGATACTCTGCATTCACAAGAGTATTGTCCTTAACTCTGAAACAGGGGCTACAGCTCGGGTATGTTCAACTAGGAGGGCTCTGATGAGACACAGGAAGAGATATCAATCTGACACCAAGTCCAGCAAGATGAGTCCAGTCCCTGAGAGTTACAGTGTTGGTGAGGTGGTTGTGGTGAGTGGAACATTGACTTGATGTTGAATGAAAATGCACAGAGTTCAACAATCACGTGCCCAATGTTCGTTGACGTTTATAGAGGCAAACAAACAAATAAACAAACTCTTGTTGTTCTATCCACCACTCATTTCGTCTTGTCTCATCTCCTCCTGTCTCATCTCGTCTGTTTTCTTTTGCTCTCATCACTTCCCATCATGTTCTTCAAGCTCTTCCCAGCTCCGCCACTCTCTTTGGATCTTTTGGACTTTTTTTTGGTGGACTTGGTGTCTGCTGCCGCTATGTCTGACTTGGTGTCAGTGTAGTTTTTCCTGGGTCATGTTCTCATCTCCTGCTTGAGGTTACTACCAGTCCCCCTTGCTCCACCTGTAACCCTTTTCAAGGGCTAAGGACAATATCCTTTGGGATATCTTCATTCCACTAACTGAGCTTGGATCAGATTGCCTGGTACCTTGGGCCTTGATGGTTCCGTTTCACATCTGTGGCTTTTTACACATGGCTATCTGTGCAATCAAGTATGTATCTCTTCATATTGTCAACTGCTGTTGTGCTGATTTCATGAAAGATCATCTCTTCCAATGGTCCCACTTTCCTCACCCAGTTCACCATGTATGGCGGTACATTGTTCTCTATGTTTTCTCATGCCAGCGTACTGACTCTGCACAAGATTACTTGTTCAAATGTTGACCATCAGGCTTCCAAACAGCACAGCTCTGCTGAAAAATTCTGAGCATTGTGGCATGTCCATCAACCCTCCTCGGTATTTCTTCTTGTTCACCTCACATTACTTAGTCTTGCCTGGATCTTTTGACAGCAGGATTGGGGTGATCATCATGGATGGCAAATACTTCATCACATCTCCAAATCAAACACAAATTTCTACACCTCCAATTGGTGACTCCTGCCCAGTTTATCTTTGTGCAGACTCCTGCTATGGTGATGATGACCCTATTCTCTGGCCTCAGCCCTATATGGCCTACAACAGTCATTTTGGAGCAATCCGGCAACCACATACCTTGCCACTACATGATGTTATGTGGTGGACCCCTACCCCTGAACATTCCACAGAGTTGTTTACCTTCACTGTGAACCCAACAGGGCCTGTTTTTCATTTGTTGAGTTTGGGAAACCCTGATTTCATAATATATATGGCTGAATTAAGGGCAGATGAATTTGGGATGAATTTTCAGCTGCGATGTTCCAAACACTTCAGGTATGAATTTTATATACAGTATATTTCTACTTTTTATGGCAAGTTGGTGTGGTGGAATAACATACCATGAGTGGCTGAAATATATGGGATGTTTTTTCACCTTTGACAATGATAGGAATTTCATACAGTTGGTCTAGGATTGCAGGGTGCGTTGTTCAGCTCAGAATAGAGTGGAATTTTCATGATGTTAGAGGTTGAATTGACTATTGATATTTTTATGTCCTTAATATATTTTTTGCAGGAAATCCCTCAGATGCTATTTCATCCCACAGTGGGCTAAATTTCATCTTGATGCCAAATATCACTATGGAGCTGGTGACATAGGGTTTTCATCTAATTACTTAAGAAAACAATGAATTCTAAGTCATACCTGAAATGGCTGAATAAGATGACAGTTGAATTTGGGATGAATTTTCATCCATCATATTTCAGCCATCCAAGGGATGGAATTCATAGGTGTTATATTACAAAATTTTCATAAGCCAATAGGATGAAATTTGATTCCATAAAGGAATGAAATGCAGGGGATGTCTCTCATCTAAGATGACAATTTGGATTTCAACCATCTAATCAACATCTAAGGTAGGGGAAATCCATACTCATCCTGTGTCAGGTGATGTGATGCCGATGTGACAGATAACTTGTAGCCCACGTGCTCAGCCACCGCCCACATCCACGATAACGCAACAGTTCACAAAAACACTGTCCCCTTCATTATGAGATACAAATAAGCATAGTACAAGTATTACAATAAGATGTATGAATTAATGGTAGTACAATTTTAGAGTTTCGTGCCCGATTCTTCTCCGATGACTTTCAAAGGTTGGCCTTCAAAAGATCATCCATCAATGATTCAGGTAAGACACGATGGCCGCGATACTTTTTCGAGGCCCATGCAGCTTGCTTTCCATCAAGTCCCTTGTAATATGCATCAATGAATTTACGAGACCTCCTAGCATATCTGGTGAGATGTCCGATCATCAGAACTCTAAGTCTGACTGATATGGTTACATTGACAATGTACCGATGCATTATCTCCAACGGCACAGATTCCAGTGCTGATAAAAGGTTTTTCTCAAGGTCTCATTTTCCTTTTCTGCCTCCTTCTCCTCCGTTTTTCGCTTCTTTCCTGCCCATCCTCCTAAGTTTAGAATATAGGAACGCTTTCGCTTTGGGTTTGGGTCAGGCATTGAGTTGGTAGACTTCGCGCGTTGACGCAACAGACCTTCTAGTCAATACTCTAATTAGATCACGTGTCCACGGCAGTTTTTCCTTGTGTTGAGACCTTTAAATTGAGATACAAATTACTACAGCTCAGTTCTCAAAATTCTGTTTGCAACAGAAATTCAGAATCCCAATTTGAAAAATTTTGTCGGGAACAGATTGTCATCAAATGTCTCTCAACAATTTCTATCTCGATTTCACTCATTTTGTCACTCTTTATCATGCTATGTCATGTGACACTAGATGAGTATGGGCTTCCTCTACCTTAGTAATAGATGAATTTTCATGAACATTAAGACTTTTTTTCATCCCAAGAAAGGGGATTTTTCATCTTTGTTAGAATTGTTTCCCTTAGAAAGTCATTTTGGCCCACTCTCAACCCATCACATGACATGTGTTCAATCAACAACGGAACACTGTCTCACACGGTTGATCAACCTCACACCCAGCCAAACCACCCCTCCCTCCATCTACCATCGTTGAATCATCCCTCCATTGCCGCTGTTACCACCATTCTCATGCCCACAACCCACCACAACGGCAACCACAACAACTAGTGCCGTACCCACAACCTCTGATGAAAACCAGATGGCAATGCGCGTGGCTGCAAGCTTGCCACGTCACACGCATATTCAGACATCAACAACCACTTGTGCCCCTCAACACAATGTAAATTGGGTATTCTTGTTGTTCATGTGATTCTCTTTGTTCTAATCTATCTTTTTTAGGCTGTTTGCTTCTTTCTGCAACAACGACCCACGCCGTACACCCAGCCCCTCCTCCCCGTCCAAACGGAATGTGAGGGGCTCATTTGGGGCTGGAACAACCCCATGAAGGTCCTGGAACAACCATGCAGCAGGGTACCCACAAGGTAAGCCCCCCACACCCTGTAAATCCGCCACGTCACTGCTGACCACCCCAAAATGATGAACACGACAACACCTAGCACCTGCCCCTGCCACTGCGAGATAAACAAGGCTGACCCCCCAACAAGGCAATGACCGCAAACGACTACGAACAAATGATGGCTGCCAATGCGGCCACTCACCACTACCGTGGCTGCTGCCATTGCCCCACAACCCCTCAGCAACTGCACCTGCCGCTGCGAGCCACTGCTCGCAGGGTGGGGCAGGAGCTAACGATGATGCACCAGAATGACCCAGTGCCCTACTCTGCCGCTGTGAGCAACTGCTCGCAGGGTGGATGAGGAGTGCTAGTGGCCCACGGCACCAACAAGGGGCCAATGCAATGGGGATGATAGGGACAACACCTGGGATGTGGACGCAGCGGGACAACGCAAAAATGGGGATGTAACAGGGACAACAGGGTAACAGGATGATGGGGCACCAGGACAACAGGAATGCAACAGGGACAACAGGGACAACACTTAGAAGGTAGATGACTAGGCAGGATGAGAGGGGACCAGGGGGATGTTTATTTTTTTTGTTTTGCTTGTTTTGAGCAGATTTTGTATTTTCGTGCATGAATACAGTAATTTTCCAATGAAAACTCCCCACTAATGATATGAAAACCCACTACTGGTATGATGCAACTACCCTGCAAAGTGGATAGATAACCATCTCATAGTATATTGAAAATCCACCTGTAGTGGATGAATTATCTATGACATTGGTAAAAATGGCAGGGTATGAAACGTGCCCAATTTGACATGAATTTCACCACCTTCGTTCATACCTTTAAAAAGTGAAAATGATACCACAGCTTCATACAATTACCAGGTGATAAGTATACCACTCTGGGATGAAATTTATTCTTTCTTTGGAATGTATTTATTTCCCCCAGGTATTATATTCAGTACTTGTAGATACTAATAATGGTATGGATTTACATATATATAAGAGGGGGGAATTATGGTATGAATTTCTGCCACAGGGGGGTCCACAGTGGAAATAAAATAGTTTGTTGCCTAGATATGATGAAGCTCAGGGCCCATATCCTGTTAGGATATGAAAGGAAGGATGTGGATGTAAAGCAAGAGAGTTGTTTCTAATTCTCCTATATGACCATGTAATACATGTCACGTAGATAATCTAATCTAATCTATTTGGACCAGGCTCGGAATGCCTATCCCAACAAGGATTGGTATGGGTCCCATAATACAGGACCTGTACACCTGTAAGTACATGGATACAGTGCACAGCCCTATAAGTTAGTCAGGTTTGCATGACTGTGTTGATTGCAATCACCACCATTGGGAACACGACTACTCGTCTGTCAAATGTGTTGGCACTCATTGACATTTGTACGATACTGATACTGCAAACTATTCAAATTACTATACTAATTTGGAGCAGAACTTACGGTACCTGTAATCCTGATTCCTGATTGACCGTGGCAGTCGACGCAAGCTTGCTTCAGACACGACAAACACCGTATATTTCCAATGAATGAACGAGCACAATTTCCAATAACATCGACCGGCGATCAGCTCAAGAGAAAAACAGATGGCATGAAGAGAGATCAATCCGACATTACGAGCAGTACGCGAATAAATCTTCGTAGTCAACCCCAGGGTCCTCTGGATCAGTTATTCCAAAAGTACAGGTCATCTTGCGATTGGGGTGGTGACCATATTCTGCCGAACTAAGGCGTACCGAAGACAACCGTGCCACCGTCGCTCGATATTACGTTTCCTATGTAGGCCCACTAAATCAGTTTCCTCGTCAGCCCAGCCTACTTCACCTGAAAGGAAAAGTAAATATGGGGCTCACATTTATGTACCCACCATCACCCCCCCTCCTGAATGTTCCAGAACGAAACCAATAGATCTCATATCTGTTGGGTTATGACCTTTAGAAATGGCTATAACATATGATAGGCATGCACGATGCTCACCCTATTGTCCTTCCAAAGGATATCGGAACTTCATGGTGAAGATGATTCCAATCTGTGCCCTGGATCCCATCGAACGAGAACGTGTGTTTTGGGTGGCATACAACGTAGTTGGTATTGGAATTACTAGCATACATCTCGGAGACCGCATTCTGAGTGTATGCCTTGCGACGCTATGCCGAATCATAGTCAACGCTGACAATACGAGCAGCATTAAAGTACTACCCACTGGATTGTCAGCTTCGATGCTGAATACAATACCCAGAATTACGGAGACAACTATGGTTGAAACGAAAGCAACGGCGGCGATGGCTATTCCAATTTGCCTGGACTCGATGTCACTGTTATCGACACCACGTTCTTGAAGTGCCAAATCAGCGCCATTAACTTGAGGCAAATCCGGTTCGCGTTTTTGGATCAATTTAGCCTCAACATAGCCGTCGATTACAGGAGGTTCAACATTTGTCAATGGTGTTGTCATAGACAATGCATGTGTAAGGATGGTTAATCGCAGGAGAGCATGAGATATCTTCATTGCTAAAGAGGCTTTGGGAAGGGGATGATAGGGAATGCGCTGTGATGGGACTAGCAGCTTGGTGGAAAATCAAAACCTAAAGGTAAGCCTATTTATGCATTGAGAACACGGATATGGACTCGCTCAGTGGAGACTGTGGAGTGACCCTGCTCAAATTGAAGGCGAACGTGTAGGGGTAAGTCCGAACCCGACTGGTAGATCTTCCGTCGACCTAGATCATTCAGAAGTTACTACTTGAAGACGAACGTGCAGAGGAAGGTAAAAAATCTGATAGGACCAACGGAGGAAATCGCAAGTAACCAGTGAGATTTCATCTAAATGGAAATGCTTGTGCGAATAGTTTCTCCAGTTTTAGAAACGACATCGCATAACCTCATAAAATCGAAGCAGTGTGTGGAGATTCAACGGCAAGGTCATCATAAAGAAGTGAGCGTTGAAAGCACCCGATTCGCACCTGATTATTGACTATTCCGCAGCGGACTCGCACTCCCGCTACTTCCATTTTTGATACTCCAACCACTGGTAGTTATGCTTGATGGAGACGGGGCTGGGGGGAACTCAGGGTTTACCCACCGTTTTGCTGGGCTGTTATCTGCCCGGAAAACGCCGAAATGTTGTTTCGCTTCCCTTGAGCTTGAGCCATGCCGTCATGCATACCAGCGAGGCGGATCGATGCCACATGACAATCATTTGCCAACCGAGCAAGAAGCCGCTCACACTGTTGCCAACGGAGTAAGAGGCTGTGGTGCCGTGTCTAGATCTGCGCCCGCCTCCTTTTCATCCTTCCTGTCCACTCTCTCCATGTAGACTCGGAGATGGCGACTTGAATCCCCATCCGTATCCGTAGCTGCAAGTCTGCAACCGTGCTAGCTCGACAATCGTCATCCACGTAGCCATCAACCAGGTGCCTTGGTCGAGTCAAAACAATCCAGGTAAGTTTATTTTGTCTCTGCTCTTGACAAAGTAACGTTGGTTCTATGGCTTTTTCTAGGTTCCTGTATATGATCCTTCGACGACGGCCGGGTTCTTCAAGCACCCCTACGATCTCTTCCCACTTTTCATGGGATTGTGAGGTTCTTACCCATGCCTCAGGACTAATAAGACGACAACAAGCGAGGGACCTACTACCAGTATGTACTTGCATGATGCATCGCCGCTCTCCAGTGTGGTATACCAGGTAACGGTACTACATGATGCATCTGGAGTGCTTTCCGAAGTCTGCCTTAGTAATGTTCCGTTCGTATCATCCATTTCGCCTTACTAATTTAGAGGTCGACGGCTATGCGAAGTGCTGGAAGGGTCTAGATCTAAAAGCATTGGTTGTTAGGCATTGCGTCAAAAGTCTCAATATTGGGAATGCAAGGTTCTAGCCACGGTTCCAGCTACGCCGTCGTTGCGTCGTAGATCCAGCTCGCCACTCCATGCTGCTCCTTTTTTATTCTGCGACATCATGTTCCTTTGGTATAAGAGGGATGTTGACCAAGCAACCTTCGCCATCATCAAGTCGCCCGGTTTTTCATCGTCCTCCTACAAAACCTTTCCCTAAAATCATGTGTCGTCGTCGTTTGTGCGTACTTTTTTTTTAACCGCCATCTCGTTGCTCCAGCCTGACCTTGCGAAGCGTCTGTTATATATTCACGGCACGGCCATAATATGCCACAGGTGCGTCCGCCCTCGCCTCGCACTTTTGTTTGGGGCATTGATACATCATTGATCCTAGCCTGAGAAAAAGGTATGTAGTTTACCCAAAGGTTCTGCCTTATTACTGAGTTTCCCAAACAGATTCAGTGTTAAGCAACGAACTGCAAATTTGGTCCTGACCATCCACCCACGTGTTTACCTCCTTCGTGCAAAATAGTTGTGCACAATAGTGAGTGTCAATATCAATTCCCTCTTTCTCCCATTTAGTGTGCGTTTTCTTCGTCCAAAGCCGGCTATATCCAGAGCAGTACTGTATGCAATTTCTATGCCCCTTTCTGAATACTATCACCGACGTACCTCCCCGAAGCCTACCATATCGACAGCCTTTGTCCCATCTGCGGGGCTGCTGCCGCTACCTCTATCCGTGCACACAATCGTAGCCAAGATATACCCTAAACTTCCGCTTGTCAACATCTTCGTTCCCAGTCTGTGTATGATAAACGCCATTTGAACAACGTATATTCTTCGACTTTTTCGTTTCGTATTATCGCTGTCGTGCTTCCTGTCCGCTGGCAGATCAGCTCATATATCACTCGGGTGCTGAAGAGCCCCGACGGATTTATTACATTTCAATAACCACGCTTACCATCACGTAGGGAACAGAACTGTGACTTGCTATCGGCCAGCCGACCCAATCGCAGAACAATGGGGTTGAACTCTTTTTAATACCATGTCTTGATTCTTGTTTTTGGTTCAGATGTCGAATTACCAGCAACATCGGAGCACTCAGCCTCCACCAACATCATCACATGCCAGTGGATAGTCCAACTCTGGCAGCAGCATATCATCTACGCGTTTGGGTATGTGTCAGATCAGCATCATTAGTTCAGTGACTCCAATGAAGACAAAAGGACATGTCAATATGTCAACGCCCTTTTCATTCCCTGGTCATTACTGGGTCAATGGTGCCGTGCTCAACTCCTGTGGCAAGTACTTGTGCAGGCCGCCGATATCGATGTGGCTGCGCATCACATTGGCCTTAAACCACTGGCAAGACGTAGTGCCTGCTGGCGCCGCTTATAGAAGTTGAAACCAATTATAGGGCCCCCGATTTCGTTGAGCTTCTGGCGTTTCTATATATGCGCTGATCATCCTGTTGCTGTCACTGACTGCTTTGAGAATTTGAACTCAAGTTGTTTCATGTCCCTTTCGTACAACACTCCCCCGCTGTCGAAAATTTCATGTTTCTTCTTGTATACAAAAATACAATCTCCTGGGGGTTCGACGGTGCGACTCCCATAAACAACCCATTGAAAGGTATACATTTGCAACATTATCAAACTGCCTGGAACACAAGATTGAAGTCCTGTGCCTGAGATGAACCAGTGAAGACAGCAATTTGCGCCGTGCCACTCGGTATAGAAGCAGCCGTGAAAGCAGACGATCCGCTGACCGTCAAAAGAACTTGACTGCCAGAGGTAGTCTGTTGGAGGATGGGAAGTAGACATGATTGATAGGATATCATTTGTGATACGTGGATACGCACCGAGCCAAATACTGTTGCAGTCACACCGCTTCCACAGGTAAATTGACCACCGGAAATCCCGCAATTCCCTTTGCTAGTTGTTAACGTAAAGCCACTTCCCGAAGTCGTTGCGGTGTACGTTGCAGGGGTCTGGACCGATAATGTACCAGCAGAAAGAAGGGCTCCTATCTGCTGACCACCGGATTTGATCGCATTGAGGTGGGACCTGGCGGGGACGGTACCCTGCGGAAAAAGGGAAAGAATCAGTCTAGCGACATGTGTTGGTTCGAGAGAGAGAACGTACTCCTCCCCCTGAACCAGGTTTGGGTGGATATCTGATTCCACTGCTGGGACATGAACCTGGGGTTGGAGCATCTGTCAAAGCAAGAGGTCAGTATGAGTTGAGGCATTCATTGACGGGGCGAAAAGCGCACCAATGGGAACAAACACGCCGTCGATAGCGCTGCCCTTTAGATTGAAGTACCACCTAATCTGGTTGAGCACACTGGAACTGCAATCAAGTGCTGGCGTCACGCCCTGAAAACCATCAATTTTTCAGTAACTAAGAGCAACGAGCGGGCGCACTCCCCCGGCCCTGAGCGCAGTTGTGAGTTGCGACAAGGTAAAAGTCTGAGTGGAACTAGGTGTAATGCCGCCCTGCTGGAGCCAGATGTACGTAGTGAGCGACTGAACGTCTAAATGAGCAATCCGTCAAGAATAGAAGCGTGTTTCCTGCCTTAAACAACCTCTCAACAGTGAGAAAGTAGTCGACGGCCTGTAATATAATTATAGGTAAGTGTCGCATTAAGTGATACCGAACTTACGTCGGTGCCTGTCGCCGAGCCGGGGGGAAGGCACTGTGTCCGAAGTGTACTATTGTGTATTAAGTTCGATTTCATACGACCAAAGATCAACATGGCTGACCTGAGGCATGTCCCATGGGCTGCCCACTCATGCTGAGCAACGCCATTTAGCATACTAGTAGCTGCCTAGGAAATTTGATATTACCTCCCAGAACTGTTCGTTTTGTCCATTGATGTCCACCCAATACTGGCAGTTGACATTACAATGGATACTCCGAAAAGTGTAAAACATACGGTATTCATAAAATTGAGTAATTCCGTCTGACCTGCGTTCTGGATAATCTTCCATTGAGAATAGGTTAGTGAACTCCAAACAAATCTGAAAAAAAAATTACACACCGTAGACATCCCGGTATAGGCTCGAGATGGATCGCAATTTGTCGTGAAAGTCCCATCGCAGCTGGAAAGAAAAGTGCTTCAATTACATATTCTCCTTACCACCGGTAGGTGGCCATACTTGTCTGGCCAGAGACCTAACAACGATCGTTAGTGTTTTCAGGGGCAGTCACAATGTACACCTTTTCACACCATGGACTGTCCAGCTCGTTGGAAGGGCCGTGCCGGGGCCAGACAAATCCCAAAACTAAGTCCCGTTGCTTCAGGATGAATCTACTTCGTAAAGGGAAGCGCGTACTTGCGTCTGCAATAACAAACCCTATTGTGAACAGTATCTCAGAATATATAGGGCGCAGAAACGATGGTTGAACTTACGCCAGGGGATTCGAAGCAACACAAGTTAGATTGAATGGTTGTATTGTGGCAAGAGGCTGGGCCTGAGATAGAACAACCTGTTGCACGTGCGAAGAGTCGCGCTAGGGAAAGATCGACTGCACTTGCATATACCAGGCGGAGGAGCGATATCGCAACGAGCACGGCTGAAAGGGAGAACATCTTCGCGGGGAAGCAACGTCAAAAATGAGACTGCATGCCGTTATTTATGCACCCAGTGGGTCTAATCATAGATTCCAGTCAAGAAAGGAGATGCATGTGGAGGGGAGACCGTCCTGGCACATGTCCTACGATAGCTTGATGCCCCGCGTGGGTTTTCAGGAATCCGCATGCTGCTCGCGAACGTTCCTTGGGCAGATAGAGCTCACGCGGTGTGTGTATATATAGATACCGCGACCTGAACTGTTCAGACTGACAGTATGTCGAGTGAGGCATCATATGACTTTATATTAGCACGTGATGCTGCTATTGAACTTGTGAACACAATTTGGGATTTGCAGCGACAACGATGAGTGCGACGTCGACGACCCTTGACCCCTTTTTTGCTGTTCTCGCTCGGTCTCTGAATACACTAGAGTCTGGCTTCAGTCAAATACCAGGATCAGCTGTATTTTTGCGCTACGTCAAGAGTTCACATCAGAATGATCCAGGGAGAACCATCCTCGAACTCATTCTAGTCGTGTTCGCTTTTTGGACATTATTACAATCGCGTACACGGGCGGATAGGACAGGAAAACACTTCATCCAGTTCAATGACAAAGTTCGTAAACATCTGGTGACGGGTAAAACCCAAACTGACAGCGTACTCAGGAAATCGACGAGTTGGTCGATGAATGGACACCAGAACCTCTCGGGCAGCCCCTCGATGCTAAAGAGCAGGCAGACTTGGCCTCAGTTCCCGTGATCACTGGTCCCAACGGACCCAAACCGAAACTGGCAAATGGAAAATCAGTGACTAATCTCGCCAGCTTCAACTTTACTGGTCTTGCCGGAAACGAGCATATCAAATCCATGGCGGTTGATACACTGCGAAAGTATGGGCTTGGAAGCTGTGGCCCTCCCGGATTCTATGGTACACTAGGTGCGAAAAACGTGTTTATGATGCAGAAAACCACGTATCAATATCATTATTATCGCAGATGTTCACATGGACTTGGAGCGAGATATTGCGGACTTCCTGGGTGCTGAAGCGACAATACTATACTCGCAAGGATTCTCAACCATCTCGTCTGTCATTCCGGCTTTCTGCAAGCGTGGTGATATTATTGTCGCCGATCGTGGGGTGAGCTTTGCCGCCCAGAAAGGAATTCAAATCTCGCGATCCACTGTGAGATGGTACGACCATAACGACCTTAAAAGTTTGGAAGATGTGTTGGAAGGCGTGGAGAAGGAAAGGCGGAAGAGGAGAGCACCTTTGACAAGACGGTTCATTATCACTGAAGGCATTTTCGAAAAGGATGGAACCATGGTTGACTTACCCAAATTGGTTCGCATAATACCCACACTCCCTCACAGTCGCAGTATTGACGACCCCGACAGATTGACATAAAAAATAAGCACAAGTTCCGTCTGATCCTCGATGAAACCTTCTCTTTTGGAACTGTTGGAAGAACAGGACGCGGGCTCACTGAGCTATACAACGTGCCTGTATGTTTTTCTCAGTTTGCGTTTCGGAGATTCCCCCTCATCGTATTTGTTGCAGGCCGAGAAGGTTGATATGGTCATCGGCTCTGTGGCCTTCGGTCTCTGTTCAGCGGGTGGCTTCTGCGCCGGATCACAGATAGTCGTCGAGCATCAAGTAAGCCGTCTACTTATCGTACTACCTGGTTCTCATATTTAATCCCGCTAGCGTATCAATGGCCCATCCTTTGTCTTCTCCGCTTCCATGCCGGCTGCACTTGCCGTCAGTGCCTCAGAAGGAATCAACATTCTCCGATCAACACCCTCCATCCTCACCACACTCCAAGAAAACACACGAGCAGCACGCGCCATCCTAGACCGCATAGACTGCATCACAGTCCCCTCGCATCCCGCCTCACCCATCATCCACATCCACATTCGCTCACCATCCACGACGTCATTGCATCCTGCCAGCGCAGCCCTCATCATGTCCCCAAGCAAGCCATCAAATCCGATGTCCGCCCTGCCGCGAGACGCAGCGAAATGGGACTGGGACATAGAGGCAGAGGAAAGGCTTCTTCAAGATGTAGTGGAGGAGGCGTTAGCGCAGGGAGTGTTGATTACGAGGGCGAAGAGGCTGAGAGGCCAGGAGATGATCGAGCCGAGGCCCAGTATCAGGCTCGCGATGACCAGTGCGCTGACGAAGAAGGAAACGGAGAAAACAGTAGGCGTTGTGAAGGCTGCC
This sequence comes from Tricholoma terreum, assembly GCA_003316345.1. NCBI lineage: Eukaryota > Fungi > Basidiomycota > Agaricomycetes > Agaricales > Tricholomataceae > Tricholoma > Tricholoma terreum. Next base: position 22,039 of record QFEU01002835.1, read on the forward strand.
TTAGTGAAGGTCTTGGGAAAGAGGAGGTAACAGGTTTCCTGCTTAGGCCTTTTACCTAGTACCTTAAATTATTCTTCTACGGAGTTTCGCCTATTGCTAATGATCAAGATATGTCTTTGGGAAAATCCTCTATTGTGAATGTACGTATTCGCGTTAGATGATGCGTGGGGTCAGCCTCATGCGTAGGTGGCAGATCCGTGTTTCTGTCACATCAGCCTCTATTTTATCCACCATACCTCAACCGCGTAATGGGATTCAGCTATGTAATTGGTAGCTTTCTGACAGTCACTTTTGCCATATCGAACCACTAACCCTTTCGAGTCAGAACACATGGAAGACGATGAGGAGACTCCAAAGTCTATCCCTCCTTGGGTTGAACTCGAATATGCGGTTCGCTCATATACTTCGCCGATCTTAACGTTCGTAACGTGCTCCGCTAACTCCGATGTCCACAGCACATGCGCAAACTCGCAGGCCAGGGCGCGCATGTTCATTTTACGAACCTTTCGAAACCTTCGTGTCAATCTTTGACAACAATTTTCGACGCATCGGATGCCTCGGGATCGGATTTTGCACAAGCGTCCTGCCATGGAGATGGAGTGCTTGATCTGATAAAGGACGGGGCAGGTGAGACGGGTGTAGAGAGAGTTTGTCTGCTTGATCCCAAGGCGGAACAGGAGCTTTCTCCTGAGGACGGGGATGGTCGGTTTGAATATTTCTTATTTGGAGTGCGTCTTCCCGGTCCTTATCCTTTTATCATTCTAATCAGCCGCTGCACAGGGTATTCTAGGTAATTTACACCAGCACATCATGTCCAGATTGTAATGATTCACGAGTCGTTGAACAAAAGGCGACGATCCACCTCGCGATAGAACTTCAGAACTTCGCGTTTTGGGATTCCCAACACGCCATCTAGGGCCTGTCCAAATGACCACTGATACAGCCCTCGGCGTGACAAAAATCGTCGTCGACGATGGTGTACCACTCAGCAAAATACCTTACATTGTAGGTCCTATTTTGCTTTGATTGTTTCAGCCCCACTTGAAGATATAATCAGGACTTCCCCACCATCCGCTTCAATTCCAAGGAATCCGTAGAAATGCCTTTCAGTGGGTGTTCTGAGACATGCAATGCTGGCAATCATCTCATCGGTCGTCGTAGGATACATCGCGGACGGCGCAGAACCCCGTCTACCACCTGGCATGAAAGCACTTCTCCACGAAGACCTCAATAAGGGTTTCGACTTCTGAACCCCCTTGAATTGGAACAGTTTCTGTTCAAGTTGTGAGGTGGGTGGTAATACGCAAAAGTTTCCTGGTGAAATAAAGCAAAATACAAGATGATGGTGATAATGCTAGAAATGTGCAGTCGGAATGACATCAAAGATAAATAAGTAATGGATGGATACATGGGATTACAGAAGATGCTTAGCATGAGAGTGATCTTTCGTCGAAGTCGTTGGAGCCAAACACTACGACGTACAGCCCTAAAAAGTCGATAGCTAAAAGAGTGAAGATAATGAAAACAGAGGGTGTCATAACCGTTGCCCCATCCCTGTTAATGGCCATGTGGGTTCCACAGGCTTCATGTCCTAGGGGGCAGAGATTCTGATCTGCCCTAGCATCATTCAAACAATCACGATCGTTCATGAGGGGCCTAACACGACACCGTACGAGACATAACTTCGTTCGGTTTGTCCCTATAGAGCAACGTTATGATGAAGCGTAACACACAAGTGGCTATCGTCTCCCATCCTCATCCATGAATGGGTTCCCCGTCTGCAACAGGTCATCTCGGAGGGCTAACAGCAATTCCTCGTGGAGCTTCTCGCGCTCGTCGGGACTAATTTCCTGGTCCGGCAGCTCTTTCCTGGCAGCAGTCCGACTCTGCAAGGAAAACAACTAGGATTAAACAAGACCAACCTTCAAGGGGGAAATGGTGACGCACGAGAACGAGTGCACAGTCATTGCATCTGATGAAAACCACGATAATGCTAGCATACACATGAACGTCAGAATCGGCAACGTGATCAAACGCAAGGAAGAACACCAACCGTCAAACCCATTGGTGAATGCTTCTTCATATGTTCCTGGTGATTCCGTAGCTTGTCGATATCCTTCTGTGAGAGAAGCATGGTATACCGTGACGCAGGTCACGGCATTGTACTCCGTCTCCATGTCGGCGTGTTTCCGCCGCCTTGCATGCTTCTCCGACTCCCGCTTGATAAACTTCGTTGAGTCGGGAAGCGGTTCGATAAAACCAGATTGAAATCAGTCAGCTTCAAATTCGGGACCTGAAGCTCACTCTGCGGGACATGTAAGCACATCCGATGTCTTCTACGCATAGTACGCAAGTTCCTCAGGCCCTGCTAGCAGCTCGTCCTCCACTGGATCTCGCTCCCCTTCCTCCCCGTCCATGATGCCTTGGTGGCGATGATGATACACTGTTTTCGGGCGATGAAGATCCCCGTGACGTAGCCGAAGAGCCTTTTCGAGGCGACGGAGGCGATGTTGGAGGGTGAGGAGGAGAGCCGAGGCATGTAGGCGTTAATGTTAGGGGTGGTGGTGGGGGAAGGAGGGAATATAATGTTGGCGCCGGGTGATGAGGATGGAGCCTTGGAGGGTGTTGATCGGAGGATGTTGACCCCTTGCAAGGCACTGACGACAAGCGTGGAAGCAGAAGACGACGGATGGGCCATTGATACGCTAGCAGGGGTCCACTGTTACATTACATTCTTTAATCACCACAATAATTGTTTCACCCTCAGCTAGTGTTGTTGGCTGAACTCGGCCATTCCGCCGGTTCTGCCAAACCAAACAGGCAATTGCCGGCAGATGGCAGAAGGGTCCCCAATCATCCGAAATTGGCGGTGTCAGATAACATTCGGAGCTCGACATCGCTTTGCAGCATATCCCGAGCAATTTTGAATTGGCAATTTTATTTGAATTACTTATTTCTAACAGCATACAACATTACAGAGGATAAATATTACTATGTGGCTCAAGGCAGGTGAAACAGTCTCAAAAGAACATCTCGGCGTTTTCGGGCAGATGACAACCCAGCGAAACGGTGGGTAAACCCTAAACTCCATCGAGCATAACTACCAGTGGCTAGAGTATCAAAAATGGAAGTAGCGGGAGTCCGCTGCGGCGCTGCGGAATAGTCAATAATCGGGTGCGAATTAAATGCTATCAATGCTCACTTCTTTATTAATATGATGACCTTACCGTTGAATCTCCACAGACTGCTTCGATTTCGCGATGTCGTTTGCTAGGACTGGAGAAACACACCAACCTATTTGCGCAACCGTTTCCATTTAGATGAAATCTCACTGGTTACTTGCGATTTCCTCCGTTGGTAGTATCAAAATTTTTCACCCTGGGTGAAACCGTCTTCTTCACGTTCATCTCCAAGTAGTAACTTCTGAATGATCTAGGTCAACGGAAAATCTACCAATCGGGTTCAATCTTGCCCCTACATGTTCACCTTCAATTTCAGCAGTGTCACTCCCCCTGAGTGAGTCCATAACCTTGTTCTCGATGCATACATAAGCTTACCTTCGGATTTTGATTCTCCACCAAGCTGCTAGTCCCATCACAGCGCATTCCCTATCATCCCCTTCCCAAAGCCTCTGTATCAATGAAGATATCTCATGGTCTCCTGCGATTAAGCATCCTTACACATGCATTGTCTACGACAACAACATTGGCAAATGTTCAACCTCCTGTAATCGATGGCTATGTTGAGACTAAATCGATCAAAAACCGCGCACCAGACTTGCCTCAAGTTAATGACACTGGTTTGGCACTTCAAGAACGTGGTGTCGATAACAGTGACATCGTGTCCAGGCAACTTGAAGAAGTCCTCATGGCCGTTGCTATCGGTACAGCCATACTTGACAGCATAATTGGAAGTCTTGCAGCCGACCTCATGGAGGACAATCCAGTGGGTAGTAATTTAATGCTTCTCATATTGTTAGCGTTGACTATGGTTCGGCATAGCGTCGTGAGGCGTACACTCAGAAAGTGGTCGCCGACATGTATGCTAATAATTCCAATGCCAACTATATTGTATGCCACACAAAATATATGTTCTCGTTCGATGGGACCCAGGGCACAGATTGGAATCATATTCACGACGAGCTTCCGATATCCCTTGGAAGGACAATAGGGTGAGCATTATGCATGCCTATCTTACGTTATAGCCATTTCTGAAGGTCATCACCTAATAGATATGAGATCTATTGGTTCCGTTCCGGAACATTCACGAGGCAGGGTGATGGTGGGTTCATAAATGTGAGCGCCATATCCGCTTTTCCTTCCAGGTAAAGTAGGCCGGGCTGACGAGAAAACTGATATTTAGTGGGCCTACACAGGAAACGTGATATCGGCATCCGGCGGCAAGCCTAATGTGGTTGTCTTCGGTGAGCCTTAGTTCGGCAGAATATGGTCACCACCCCAGAGGACTCTTGACTATAGGTGATCCTAAAAAAAAAATTCGGCCGTTGAGGTTTGGATAAAAATGTCGGTGACCTATCATTTTTGTCCGGATAAAATAAGGCATATGCGAAAATTTTCGACTCTTGTCCGGACTTTAGAACAGGCCTCAAAAATCAATATTTTCATTCGGATAAGCTGGATTAGGCCTCCGAAATGCCTTGAATTTGCTTGCTTGCACACCAGACCAAAGGAACCTCGTTTTCTGAGTCACTAGACATCAGTAAGTTACTGATGTCTGACTTGGCAGCATGTGTTAGGTGTCATAGTTGTCACATTCTTGCAATGTCATTTTTTTAAATATTTGAAAATTCATTCAGATGGTGAGGAGGCATCTCCACCTATAATCAAGGGTCCTCACCCCAGTCGCAAGATGACCTGGACTATTTTGGAATAACTGATCTGGAGGACCCTGGGATTGCCCGTTATGAAGATTTATTCATGTATTGCTCGTATGGTCTGATCTATCTCTCTTCATGCTATCTGTCTTTCTCTCGAGCTGATTGCCAGTCAATAGTTATTGGACCTGTACTAGTTCATTCCATAGAAATATACAGTGTTTGTCATGTCTGAGGCAAGCTTGCGTTAACTGCCATGGTCAATCAGGAATCAGGATTACAGGTACCGTAAGTTCTGCTTCAAATTAGTATAGTAATTTGAATAGTTTGCAGCATCAGCATCATACAAACATTAACGAGGGCTAACACATTTGACAGATGACACCAGGGGCAAAAGCTAGGGCAGTGGGTATGGCAGTTGATAGGGTAATTATGTAATATTGCCCTTGTGATCATTATCAATA
>QFEU01002837.1:0-15957 GCA_003316345.1 Tricholoma terreum
ACGCTTGTCACCTAGCCGGACGCTTTTGCTCTGCACCGACCCTTCCGCTCTGGTCCGACCCTTCCGCTCTGGTCCGATGCTGGTAACTGACAACACCTAGGGGGGTGGGCCCATCCAATCAAATAGAAGTAATTTTCTAAGCATTGGCCCACCCATCTACATTGTGTATATCTAGCTCTATGGGCCAACTTGGCTGGCCCAGCATACTCATGCAAAATACATCATAGGCTGGTCCATGGCACATGGGCCAAATCTACTATAGGCCCTGGGCACACAGGCAAGCATTTTGCACGCATGTTAGTTGCATCAAAGCCTTGTTCTTCCAAGGTTTGTTGCAGACCTTTCTGCTGACCATCGTCTGTCGTCATCTTCTGAATTTTGCCGCAAAGTTCAGGGGTTGGGTTATTATCGGGAATCACTGTGTCTTTCTGGCAACACTGCTTACCACCATTACTCTTGTTCATCTCGAAAGCTTTGAGGGCATCTTCGGGAAGCGCAGCATGAGCAGAAGACTGATCAAAGATAAACAAAGCTTGACATCCAGGATGCGCTGCCTCAAAGATCGGAATGGCAGATGTCTGAACCTGTTCAATTAACTGGTTGCAGTCCCAGTATGGATCCCCGTTAGAGCCTGGATGGATGACTTTGCATGCATTTCGAGAGATGCTGCCATCTGGGTTTCGACAAATAAGTTGCCCATTCCCTTCTTCAATATAATCAGAGACATGAATTAGTCTACCATGACCTTTTTTCTGTAGGATTTGCTCGCCTTCTCGCAGCCTTCAACAATGTATGTGTGAGTACCATTCTCAAAAAGTATCACCTGTAGCAGTACATACCAAGCTGAAGTTTTAAATTCATTTGCCTGGCAACAGCTTTCGTCATGAAACTCTGCGATCAGCTCCTTCTCACCCGGTAGTAACGACGGCTCAATGTGTTTCAACTTAAGGCATGGCACGGGTACGGGTAACACCGTGTGTTTCCGGTCATGGGTACGGGTACGGGTATGGGATTGCCATACCCGGGCAACACCATACCCTTTTCCACGGTGTTACGGGTATGTGCGGGTATGGAATGCTGGTCAGGTGGGTGATCATCTGACCTTGTTGATTTACTCACGACGCTCATTTCAAACTACAGGACAATCCAATACCACCACCACCAACGGCCGCATCAACTAGGAGATGGGCCCAAATGACAATAGATATCATTTGGGCCCTAGGTATCTTTCATTCTTGTTATTTTCTAACTAACTAATGTTTTTATTTGATTTTTAGGTTCTAATAGTGTTATCATAAGAGACAACGAAGACAGGCACGACCAGTATGGCAGACGATGACGATGATGAGGGTGAGGTCTGCAAGGACGACAACGAAGAGAACGACGAAGATGACGATGAAGATGATGATGAGATGGCCACCACCACCACTTCCCATCGCCTCAAACGCGAGGGGACTCGTCTCGTCTACCACCAACCACCACCACCCCTCTGTTGCCTCAAATGCGAGGAGGGGACTCATCTTGTCTACCACCAACCACCACCCCTCCGTCGCCCCAAATGCGAGGAGGGGACTCGTCTCGTCCACCACCAACCACCACCACCCCTCCTTCGCCCCAAATGCGAGGAGGGGACTCCTCTCGTCTACCACCAACCACCACCAGCCCTCCTTTGCCCCAAATGCGAGGAGGGGACTCCTCTCGTCCGCCAGCAGCCACCACTGCCCCTCCGTTGCCCCAAATGCGAGGAGGGGACTCGTCTCGTCTACCACCAACCACCACCGCCCCTCCATTGCCCCAAATGCGAGGAGGGGACTCCTCTCCTCCACCAGCAGCCACCCACCCCTTCATTACCTCAAACGCGAGGAGGGGTCTCGTTTTGTCTATTACTGGCCACCAAGAACCCCCCATCATGTCAAACGTGAGTGGGGGGTTCGTTTTCATTTCCTACTCCTTACCAACACCCCCTGTCGTGTCAAACACCAGCGGGGGGGTCTTCTTTATATTATTTAGTTGTATCTAGATATAAAATAGATATATAATAAGTAAATTTATGACTTATCTCTCGAAACCCGCATGATAACTGCGGGTTTCGAGCAAACCTGTGGATTTTCAGGTAACCCCCACAAACCCACAATAAACACTGTACCTGTACCCACAGGGGTACAGTGTTTGCAGGTACGGGTACAGGTACGACAAAATATACCCGGGGGTTACCTGTGCCATGCCTTATTTCAACTCAGGTCCCTCATATTGTGCCATGTGTCGCTCAAATTCTTTCATCTTTGGCAAGAAAACTGTGTCTTGATACTTCACAACATCCTCATGTTCATGTCCATCCATGTACACCCCTTTGCGCAAAACGGTTCAGCTCCAACCTAACTGAAGAAGCCAGCGACAAGCCATTCTTTCACACAGTGGCTTTGCCAGGGAGACATCAAACAATGGCAAAACTTGTGTGTTGAGACCATGGGCAAAGTTTTGTGGGGTGATGGAGCTGACTGGTTGTTCAGTGAGCCATGTTCGAGCTGCTGCCTTTATTGTCTCATCTTTGAGTAAGGACTTAGCATTCTTTCTCCCACCACGATGTTCGACTGGAAGTTGTTCGAAAATCTGATAATGCCGTGCAAGTGCTCGGATGCGATGTGCAAAGTGAGTGCTTGATCCATCATCTTTTTCATGCCATTGTTGGGCAATTCTGAAACTTGCAGATATTTGCCCTTGTCCCTTCAATTGCAATGTTGTGAAGTTTTGAAGGATCATCAGCTGATTGATCTGCAATAATGACAATGTTGCATGTTTCATTTTCAGATCTTTCTTAATCTGATCACACAGCTCCTTCCAGCCGCGAATCTCCACTTGGGGTGTCAATGTTTCTCACACTTCATCCTCCCACGGCTCTTCTTCTTCATCTTCCATGTCCTGGTTCAACTCACCATCACTTCCCTCACCATCATCCGTACTACAAGGTTGCTTGTGAGTGCTTCCTGGTGGATTATCGAACAGGAGTGGAGGGGGAGCAGCTGATTCCTCTTGAATGTGAACAGGAGATGAATTCTCGCCATCGATATCGAAGAAGAGCCATGGTGGTGTCATCGACTCCTCACGAATGGGATTCATTGTAGATGGGGGGTCTGTGCTGTGGAAGTTGAGAGGTGGTGGCGTCAATGATTCTTCGCGGACATGGCTTGGGGTTGCCTGCCATGCATATGCAATACCAGCCTGAGATTTCGAAGGAGTAATCTCTACTTTGACAGGAACAATGGTTGCAGACGTTAGGGAGGAGACTGGTGAGTTTTGCATAGAGATATCTTCAGGTTGAGGCTGATTGATTGTGCTAATGCTTGACACAGTGAAGCCAAATGCATCCAGTGCTGTCTGGTCTGCCAAGAGCTTGCGATAACGACGTTGTGTGTGTGCAGACTTACTTCCCACATCTGGACCTTTCATAAGTTGGGATGGCCATGCTGCGAGAAGGTGAGCTCATATCACGATGTATTACAATGGAAGTAACCTTTTTCCCCTTGTTTCTTCCTTCTCAAACCCCCAGGAACCCAGTCCTCATCCCTTGGGTCATTCCCGTTATCAATGGCAAGAGTCATCAACTTGATATAAAGATTTTCCTCTCTGAGCTCCCATCCATCCTCAAGTTCTTCTCCTGCCTGCATACATCCTTCATCGTTGTCATCAGCCCTCCATAATGGTTTCAGACTATCAGGGCATCTCAGACCCAAGTCTTCATCTGCATTTTCAGCTGTGTCCTCAGAGTCAAGGCTCAACTGCTCCTGGATGGTGGAAGTCAGCTCAACGACTGGAGATTCAGTAGAAGACGGCTCAGGAATGGGTTTAGGTTGATTTTTTAGCCCACTAATGTTTCTCTTTTGTCTTTTGCTGTGTCGTACAGGCATTTGAGTGATAATATTGTGAGGTGTTTGTTTGTTTTTGCATAATATTTACCAGATGAACGACTCGTTAGAACCTTCCGCTCTCTTCGGAATCATAATCAGCTCAAAAAATGCAGTCGATTGCGCTATTTTTCATATTTTTCCTGATTTTGTTTAGTGTTGGCCAGTATTTTTCGGGGTCAATTTTATGTACCATGATTTGAGAGAAATTGGGCTGTGAAAACTAATTCAAATGGGTCATACCATGATGTTCCTATAATAAAAAGGGCAATTTATTGGACTGTGATTTGTAGATCTACGTTCAATTATTTTTGTTGTGTTTGTTTGTTCACAACTGTATCACATACATAAGTTGTAGTGGTTCAGGTGGATTAATCTTTTATAATAACACACTTTACTGTTGGTCATGAGTTCAAGCCCTGGCATCATAACTAAGTTATTCTTGACTTTTTTGACTTTTTGACTGTTTTCTCTGCCTGCAGCACTGAACTTTCATACGTACAGGCTTAAATTAGTAAGAATTATTTAAGTACTGCAGATTCCAGTGCACCAAAGCTATAAAACTAAAATTTCCTAGCCTGGCATTCTCTGGGGACATGAATAGAGATGGTTTGCAAAAAGAAAATCTCCCATCCTATTAGTATTATGACCTGCCTTATTGCCATTGTTTCTAAGCTCCTAGCAGCCTTGCCATCATGGCATTGGCAATCAAATTGAATACAAAATTTACTACTCACATCAAGGGGTACTCACTGGCAGATACTGAGAATGTATGTAGGGGGGCCCTCAGGCCTCCTTATCCAAGTTTCTTTTTATATTTGGGGAGTATTTATAGGCCTTGATGACCTATTGTCTGAGATAGCAGGTCCTATATCAACCTGCAGATAGCTGCACAGAACATTTTGCTCACCCTGTTCATGTGCAATATCAATTTTATCCTAATATTGTCCCACAGGCCTTTAGTGGTTGTCACGGATTTGCAAACCCGTGCGGGTATGCAGTGTGGGTCAGGCGGGTACAGGTACGGGTCCACTGCAAGATACCTGTTCAAAACCCGTATCTGTGCAGCGGGTACAGCGGGTTTTTTCTTTGTCTACTTACACGTCGCTAGTGTTATATTTACTGGTTTTGGCACTCAGATGAGTGCCGCAAACCCATTATTTACATATCTACTGTATTTAGGTACCCAATAGTGAGGGCATTCATTTGTTTTCTCATGGGCATATGAATAGGTCAAATGGCACCCCCGACAACCCAAAGGGTTAGTCAGAGGCACCCAATTCAGTTTGTATTCTCAAGGTACACCTAAAGGCTATGGGTTTCAAGAAATGGGGAGCAAGAGGAGAGGTTGGTAGTAAGAGGAGAGGTTGGTAGTTGTCCAGAAAAGATGGGCTTTTCATCAAGAAAAAAACAAAAAAAACAAAACAAAAGGTAGCAAGATGAAGTATACAATGTGAGGAGTGTGAATACTGGTACATGTTATGAGGCCCTGGTAGAGAAAACAGACAGCATTGAAAGGAGAAGTCTTCTGACGGTTCAAACCAATGGTTGATTAAGCATGAAGCATCGCTTGCAGCAATACAGGGTGCTTTCGGATGTAGATGTGCCAAGCTCCAGACGCCCGTTGCCTGATTCCCTAGATTATGTGAGGGGCTACTCCATTCTCTGCCAATGAGGTAGCGCCCCCTGCTCTCGTTGATTGCCCGCTGACATCCTTCTCAAAGAACAGACACAGGTAATGCATGAAGAAAGACCTTGTGAACTCCATCCCTTGGATGGCTGAAATATATGGGATGAAAACTCATGCCAAATTCATCCACCTTTAATTCAGCCATTTATGTGAGGAAATTCACATTTTAGCATTTAAATGGCTGAAATTCATATCACACCAGGTTCATAGTGAATGTATTGCTCTGTACATATGAATGCCTGGACCACATGTGCCCCCCAGTCGATCCACGCGTCGGACCAGACGTGCAGTCCGACGGCCCACTCACATTAACACTTGGGAGGTTGATTTAATCCACAGGCAGTAGCACAAGTGACAATATGATATTTTGGCATATATGTAAAATTGCAATGTATTGCTCTGTACATATGAATGCCTGGACCACATGGGGCCCGCAGTCGGGTGACGCGTCAGACCATACATACAGTCCGACGGGCCACTCACATTAACACTTGCGAGGTTCACATGAGCCACAGGCAGTAGCACAAAGGCAGCCTTCTTCCCATGCCCAACTTCGCGGTTGAGAGGAAATCAGTCTGAATATTATCTTATCTGTTTGATTATTGCACAAATTTCAAACCCAGCATAACTTTATTTCCTTCAACCACTCCGTAGGGCCTGGCACAAAGCACAAGTAAACAACGCTAGCCACAGGCACAGGTGATGGCGGAACACAGAAAATACTATACCTCAAGTTTTATTTACAAGTATTTATATCAGATAATCGAAATAATCATAAGTGTAAAGTCCTGATGCCTTGCACTCATCATGCAATGGACTTCTCCGACCACGTGGATAATGCTCTTAGATTCTTTGACTCAAGAAGCTTCACTATCTCATTTTTTTTTGCAATTTTTGCTTTCCAGCCCACGGTATGTCAACCATCCAATGGTAGTGGATTTGGTACAGTCATGTTCCCATATAGTATCTCTTTTCTGTTTGCATGGGGTGCCTGAAGGTCCTGCAGCACCATAGGTGCATAGTTTAGCTGGGAAGGAGTATCAGCACGAGATTCAGGAGCTGATCAAGACAAGGAATGGTTGGCAGTTCAATGCACTGCATACATCTGCAGATCAAATTGAGAAGTTTCAGATTGAGAAAATGGCAAAAAAGATGGAGGGTCTTGCACCACATCTATGGGTGCTTCTGAATAAGCTCCTATCATCTACAGGTGCAGATGCAAACACAAACAGCCAGGCTGCGGTGGATGCCACCTCCGCAGTACCAGAAGCAGATGAGGACAGTTATTGGGACAGCTTTTACGAGAGAAATCTGGAAGGGATGGTGGTTGAGGCGATTGGAGACAGCCCACAAACACATGAAGACAGAAGATTAGTGAGGCACAACATGATAATCTCTATTGTAGGGAAACTGGTATCAAATCATACTAGAGTAACAGCTGACCATTGCCCAAATAGAAAAAGGTCATCATACTTAGCATCATGATGCAGAGCTCCAACACACGAACCAATGCATTGGAAAGTATCATAGGAATTTTCCTACACTCTTGTGGCACACCTGAAAAGGTAATCGAAGCCCTCGCACATCTTGGAATAACAATCTCGGTCAATTCCATCCACCATGCAATAACATCTTTGTCAAACAAATCAGCAAGAGCTATTCAAGAGCTAGGACAAACATTACTTGCCTCATATGCATACAATAATTTTGATGTTGACCTGAAAACATCTGGACCAACCATAGAGAAGTCGACAGACACACTAAAACACCTAACATCAGCCCTGGTATTCCCCCTTCAACATGGTGTCACACCTGATGACATGAAATGCTCGGATGAGCTATGGAGGAAGTCCTGACTCAACCCCAATGCAAACCCATCAGATCTTCAGGAAGAAAGAACTTGGAAGCACCTTCTCACGCTTCATCGTGAGGCCTCCCATCCCACAGGATTGACTCGCCGTGATCGGTTTAACGCCTGGAAATTTCTTCATGATCTTTGCCACTATGGACCAAAATACTTCACACAGTTCCGGACAGCACTTGGCGAGCCTGAGGCAATCAAACAGATCCCAGTTATCAAAACTAAAATAATTCCAGCATGCGCTATGGAGTTTATGAACTCGACTGTCTCAGGAAACCTCAGCACTATCAAGGATCTTGCAGACCAAGGGGGCATTTGGGATCCTCATGATCCTGATGAGCACTTCAATGTCACAGACCTTTCTAAGCATGTGGTGCTGTTTCACGGTGATCTAGAAACAGGTGATCAAATCCTCAGCATTCAACTGCGATGGTCAATTGAGGACTCACCATGGAACCGCTCTCAATTCACTGTATTTGTTCCTGGTCTTTTTCACGTCAAGATGGCTTGCGCAGATGCAATCTGGCATATTTTTATTCAGCCACCAGACGTGAGAGTAGATGACACTTGTCTGATGCGAGATATCTCAAAACTACGGCCATGAGAAACAGGAATCATATCTTCGAAACCTGGATTTCGCCGAATGCATCAGGTCATCGGACACTCAGGAATTAGTAGGCATATTGATTGTTGGAGGGTGGAGGTGGCATGGAGGAATCCAGAACATACAACACTGGAGGAATTTGCTGCCTCAAAACCAAGTCTTGATGATCTGAAGAATATAGCAAACTGGTTAGCTACACACCACATCACCGACAATAGGATGGAACGATTACGAAACCAGCCCAAAGCACAACAGGATCAACGACATGAAAACGCACTACTCCCGAACAAGTACTGCCTTCTATACGAAGAACTTTGTCATGCAATGAATTCTGGAGATATCGGTCATGTGGAAACATGTCTGATTACATGGATTTTCATTTTTCACGCCACAGGAAAGCATCAGTATGCAACTCACATTATCAAATTCCTTTTGAACATTCACTTTGTATACCCAAGTGGATTGAGGTGCATACTTGATCTTTGCTGCATAGCACAGCATAGCCTCACAGCAGACTCAATAGACATGCTGTCCATTACCACATGCTGGTCAACCCAACCGGAAAACCCCAAAAGTTTCGTGGTGTAGACTGGGTTGTTGAGCTCCATAACCTTTATACAAAGGTGTGGGTAGTTGCCAAGAATGTAACGCAAGTGTTAAAACTTACTAGGTAGAACATGGTGGCAGCAGGTCAAATCACACTGTCTAGCGCATCATCAAGGAATCTCCACTTGTTCAAATATACCAAGATGCTCGAATGACTATTGAGAAAAATTTCGCACTCACTCATCTTACCAGTGCACACACAGATCCCAACATGGCCAAGACCCTTGAAGAGCTTCAGCGAAATATAAGAGAGGAAAATATGCATAAGATTACGCCAGGATGAGCAAGTGTTTACAACATTCCGGACATGGTGAATAAAGGACGTTTCCAACTATCTGAGACTCTGAAGGCTAGCAAAAGTACTGAAGAGCAGGATGTGGCAGTAGCAGAGGTTGACGATATCATCGGAGAACTATGAATAGATACATTAGTACAGGAGTACAGGACGAGATAACACTTACCAAATTAGTATTGCAATTGACTTGAGGCGGATTCGGGAACAGCATTCATGTTCTCCTTGAAGGTTGATGATGTGGGTTGACTAGGATGTTGCTTGCAGATCCGATTGCATGCTGTACCCATCCAATGTTATAATATACCAACACTGCTGTAAGAGAAAACAATAGCTCACCATTATGTCCAACTAACCCACAAGCACTACACCTACTTTTCGAGCGGCCCATGGCCGCTGGGTTGACCAAAGTTGTTGACGGAGATGGAGATGCAACATTCAAGGCCATCGTCGATGGGTGCATGGGAGTGGCAAGCACTCTCATTGGTGTGGTAGTTAGGGGAGGGGGCGCAGATGATTGGGGTTGTAAATGTCAAATGATTTCTAACACCCCATCTGCACACTGGTCAATCTCATCCCATTGAGTTTCATTCTTCAGTTCTGTGGTTGACTTGATCTTGTGGAAGTGTGCACAGTCAGCGATGCGGTTAAGCACCTCGTTCGGCAGGATGAGTGTCGGTCCAAGATCATGCAGGTGAGCCCATCCGTAGCAAGCTGCCATGGTTTTCTCCCTCCAATCTTCCAATGCTTCTCGCAGCTTGCAATCCTCTGCTGTCATCTTGTACCTGAGCTTCAATCGTGATCGAGGCAGGAGTTGATCGGACTTTCGAGGCGGGATTTTGTAGGAGTTGAATGATGTTGGATTGTGAAGATCACAGCAAAGCCGTGAGGTGGGAAGAGCGCAGCGAGAACAACCCTCAGTGACAGCAGGATTGCACTGCTGGTGATCTGACACTGCCAATGTCATGGTGAAAATAAGAAGATCAACAACACGTCAAACCATCCACAAATGGAAGGTACCAACCAGCTCTGCTGTTCTCGAAGTACACGTTGAGTGGGAGTCATCGACATGGAAACCCTCGAGTTCTGGCATTAATGAAGTCGTCCATGACCGGCTCAAGAGTACGTTTTGTTGATTTCCTCTTCCCAGGTTGATTGGTGAGTTCCAGGTACCTCACTCACATTTCCTCCAGCTTGTTTCCGATGCATTCATCTGCTGAGTCATCTGATGATCCTTCAGCCTCGATGGATTCCTCGACCTGCTGTGCTGTGCTCGTGGCCTGGGTAGTACCCTCAGTTCTGTGAGGTCGTTTAATTGGACCTGATGCCACACTTTTGCCTGCCTGCCTTCTGTTTCTTCGTCTCCTCTTTCTTCTTGCGTATTTTGTCAAAATGTTCCCTTTCTACAAGAAACACAGCAGTAGCCTCAAGGGCCAGATTCTGACCTGCATGTCCAAATCTTTGCCATAATGTTGACAGGGTACACATCGCTTTCCACTGTACCACCAATTCCACATTTGGAACATCCATTCCCTAGTTTCTCATAAGTTGCATATATCACCTACATGATTGTACTAGCTCACCATTCCGAAAGAATCTGTCGTAAATAAGCCCCATGTATCACCCCTGCCAAACCGAGTAGCCTCATTGTCTTTAAAGACATTCAACATGTCAGAATTAAACCACTTGATTTTGTCTCGAAACTCTGGAAGTAAGAGTGATCGTAAATGATTACAAGCACATATCGCTTCGTTTATGTCATCAAAGAAGACCAAGAATTTGGGCGGTGGTGGGTCTCCTGGCTTCCAGTTATGTAGCACAAACTCAAGATCAGCAAAACTACCTAGAGGACTGAGCATTCGGTGTACACATATGTGAATGTTGGGATGGTCGCTTGATTGGTGGAAGACGATGAGATTCTCTGTTCTGAGCTGCAGAATGGATCTGACATCATTGAAAACTAAAGGTGGGAGTGTCGCAGAAGTGATTAGGATTGGAATAGTCTTCGGAAGTACAAACCGGAGACATCCAACTTCTTTGTACTCAGAGCGGAAATCTCCCCAAGCACTGATACAATGTGCCTCGTCGAAGACCAGGCTGATGATTCGATCTGTAAAACAAGGATTCCGTGCAAGCCATTCAGAACCTCTGTCTGTTTTCATCAGCTGTTCAGGATTAATAACAACGACGTGATACTCCAGATTTTCAATAGCCTTGGATCATATACAAAGCTAAGTCTTCAATGTATGCATAAGAGTAACAAAACTTACACGGAAGTTCTCTGCAGTGGCCGTATCAGCACTGATAAAGATAGCCTTGAAACCAGCTTTGGCAAGAGCAGCAATGTTCTGTTTGCCCAGAATGTTCAGTGGTGTAATAATTATCTGGACATCCCTGGCAGGTCAAAACAGTAATGGCATCCAAAATGTCAGAGTCTTGCCTATGCCTGTCCTTGCTATGGAAGCAATGTCTTTACCACCCCTCAAAACCGCATTGGCTACTTGGATTTGCCACAAACATGGCCACACACCAAAATGCTTCTTGGTGCGACTACAGATTTCTGAGAAGGATGGGAATGGATCTGGGAGTGCAGACTGTGCAGTAGAAACGTGTGGTGTAGTAGACATTGGAGCAAGATGGCATAAGCCACGAAAGATTGTGTTGTAGTGCCGACTGGAACGCGCCACGACATGTTCTGTTGATTCGTAATAAATACTTGTAAATAAAACTTGAGGTATAGTATTTTCCGTGTTCCACCGTCACCTGTGCCTGTGGCTAGCATTGTTTACTCGTCCTTTGTGCCAGGCCCTACGGAGCGCTTGAAGGAAATAAAGTTATGCTGGGTTTGAAATTTGTGCGATAATCAAACAGATAAGATAATATTCAGACCGATTTCCTCTCAACCGCGAAGTTGGGCATGGGAAGGAGGCTGGCACAAAGGATAATATGAGAGATTCAGATATATGTAAGATTGCAATGTATTGCTCTGTAGATATGAATGCCCAGACCACATGTGCCCCCCAGTCGATCCACGCGTTGGACCAGGCGTGCAGGCTGACGGGCCACTCACATTAACACTTGCGAGGTTCATATAAGCCACAGGCAGTAGCACAAAGGATAATATGAGATATTCACATATATCTAAGATTGTAATGTATTGCTCTGTACATATGAATGCCCGGACCACATGTGCCCCACACTAAATCCACGCGTCGGGCCAGACGTGCAGTCCGACGGGCCACTCACATTAACACTTGCAAGGTTCATATAAGCCACAGGCAGTAGCACAAAGCATGATATGAGATATTCACATATATGTAAGATTGCAATGTATTGCTCTGTACATATTAATGCCTGGACCACATGTGCCCCCCAGTCGATCCACGCGTCGGACCAGACGTGCAGTCCGACGGGCCACTCACATTAACACTTGTGAGATTCATATAAGCCACAGGCAGTAGCACAAAGGATAATATGGGATATTCAGATATATGTAAGATTACAATGTATTGCTCTGTAGATATGAATGCCCGGACCACATGTGCCCTGCAGTAGATCCACGCGTCGGGCCAGACGTGCAGTCCGACAGGCCACTCACATTAACACTTGCAAGGTTCATATAAGCCACAGGCAGTAGCACAAAGCATAATATGAGATATTCACATATATGTAAGATTGCAATGTATTGCTCTGTAGATATGAATGCCCGGACCACATGTGCCCCGCAGTAGATCCACGCGCCGGGCGAGACGTGCAGTCCGACGGGCCACTCACATTAACACTTGTAACTTTTATTTGAGCCACAGGCAGTAGCACAAAGGATAATATGAGAGATTCAGATATATGTAAGATTGTAATGGATTGCTCTGTAGATATGAATGCCCAGATCAAATGTGCCCCGCAGTAGATCCACGCGTCGGACCATACGTGCAGTCTGACAGGCCACTCACATTAACACTTGGGAGGTTGATTTAAGCCACAGGCAGTAGCACAAATGATAATATGATATTTTGGCATATATGTAAAAGTGCAATGTATTGCTCTGTACATATGAATGCCCGGACCGCATGTGCCCCGCAGTAGATCCACGCGTCGGACCACATGTGCAGTCCGACGGGCCACTCACATTAACACTTGCAAGTTTTATTTGAGCCACAGGCAGTAGCACAAAGGATAATATGAGATATTCACATTTCTGTAAGATTGCAATGCATTGCTCTGGAGATATGAACACCCGGACCACATGTGCCCCGAACTGGGCCCATGCGTCGGACCATACATGCGGTCCGACGGGCCACTCACATTTACACTTGGGAGGTTGATTTAAGCCACAGGAAGTAGCACAAATGACAATATGATATTTTGGCATATATGTAAAATTTCAATGTATTGCTTTGTACATATGAATGCCCGGACCGCATGTGCCCCACAGTCGATCTCCACATAGGACCATACGTGCAGTCCAATGGGCCAATCACATTACCACTTGTGAGTTTTATTGGATCCACAGGCAGCAGCACACAGAATGATATGAGATATTGGCATCTATGTATACTTTTAATGTATTGCATTGTAAATATGGATGGTCAGACCTCAGGTCCACCAACAACGATTCATGTATCAAGCCATATGTGCATCCAGGCAGCCCATTTACATTCACACTTGCAAGTTTTATTCAAGTGACAGGCAGTAGTGCAAATGACAATATGACATTGTCACATATATGTGAGATTGCAATGTATTGCTCCATAAATATGAATACCTGCCACCACATCTGCCACACAGTTGGTCCATGCATCGGGCCATATGTGCAGCCATATGGGCCACTCACAGAAACACTTGTGACATTTGTTTACAACACAGGCAATCCAAATTTAAAGAACAATCCATTTATATATAACGCTATGTCATATTTTGGTTGGTCCTACAAGTAATGTGAGTGGCCCATTTGGGTTGCACAAACTTGACATGTGGACCAACTTCAGGGCACATGTAATGTGAGCATCCATATGTCGAGAGGAATACAGTGAAAATCCTACATACATGCCAAAATGGCATATTGTTCTTTTGCTACTGGCTGAAGCTTAAATGAAGATTGCAAGGGTTAATGCAAGCTGCCCATGGTGCTGCACATATGGCCTGACACATCCATTGATGGGGAGCACCTGTGGTATGGGCATTCATATTTACAGAGCAATACATTGCAATCTAAAATATATCCCAAATGTCATATTGTCATTGGTGCTACTGCCTCATCAGGAAAATCCAAGTTTGACTTAAACCTCCTTAAAGTTCCTTAAAATATCCTTATTATGCTTATTGCCCATTAAGTAAAATAAGCATGAAATTAAGCAGAGGACCCTACTTATTTGCTGCTTATTCTCCTTATTTCTCACTTAATTTCCTTATTTTATCCTTGAAATAATTTTACCTATTCAAATAAATTGTTTAAAGGATAAAATAAGGAAATTAAGTGAGAAATAAGGAGAATAAGCAGCAAATAAGTAGGGTCCTCTGCTTAACTTCATGCTTATTTTACTTAATAGGCAATAAGCATAATAAGGATATTTTAAGGAACTTTAAGGAGGTTTAAGTCAAACTTGGATTTTCCTGATGGCCTGTGGCTCAAATTAAACTTGCAAGTGTGAATGTGAGTGGGCCATCAGACTGCATGTATGGTCTGACGCATGGATTAACTGGGGGGCACATGTGGTCCAGGCATTCATATGTATAGAGCAATACATTACAAGCTTACATATATCTGAATATCTCTTATTATCCTTTGTGCTGCTGCCTGTGGCTTATATGAACCTCACAAGTGTTAATGTGAGTGGCCCGTCGGACAGCATGTATGGTCCGACACATGCATCGACTGCAGGGCACATGGGGTCCAGGCATTCATATGTACAGAGCAATACATTGCAATCTTCCATATATGTGAATATCTCATACTATCCTTTGTGATACTGCCTGTGGCTCAAATACACCTTGCAAGTGTTAATGTGAGTGGCCTGTCGGACTGCAGTCTGGTCCGATGCGTGGATTGACTGTGGGGCACATGTGGTCTGGGCATTCATATCTGCAGAGCAATACATTGCAATCTTACATATATCTGAATATCTCCTATGATCTGTTGTGCTACTGCCTGTGGCTTATATACACCTTGCAAGTGTTAATGTGAGTGGCCCGTCGGACGGTATGTATGGTCCGACGCGTGGCTCGACTGCAGGGCACATGTGGTCCAGGCATTCATATGTACAGAGCAATACATTGCAATCTTACATATATGCCAAATGTCATATTGTCATTTGTGCTAGTGCCTGTGGCTCAAATAAAACTTGCAAGTGTTAATGTGAGTGGCCTGTCGGACTGCACATCTGGCCAAACACGTGGACCGACTGCGGGGCACATGTGGTCCGGGCATTCATATCTACAGAGCAATGCATTGCAATCTTACATAGATCTGAATATCTCATATTATTCTTTGTGCTACTGCCTGTGGCTTATGTGAACCTCGCAAGTGTTAATGTGAGTGGCCCGTTGGACTGTACATAGGGTCTGACACATCGCCGGACTGCAGGGCACATGTGGTCCGGGCAGTCATCTGTACAGAGCAATACATTGCAATCTTACATATATGCCAAATGTCATACAATAGTCTGTGTCAAACATTTGCAAACTTTTTCTCTGAGTACAAACAACAATGTTTGCAAACACTGCTCTTGTGAGAACCAAGTGTTTGCAAACATTCCCTCTGGTGAGAGGGTGTATTTTTGTATTACATAATTATTATGACTAGAAAAAAAGTACATTTGGGTGGGATTGAACACAAGACCTCATGGAATAGTAGAATTTAACACAATACACACAACCACTAAGCCAAAACACCATAAGATATAAGTAATCAAATAGATATATATTGATGCCAACAACGTGGAGACACCTTCTGCAGGTCTTGGGATCAATCCTACTTTAGTTTTGTAATAGAGATAGGATTGATCT
>QFEU01002838.1:0-20334 GCA_003316345.1 Tricholoma terreum
AAGTAGATTGGTCCACTCGGAAAATAAACCTCAAAGTAAAGTTCAATAGAGTGAACTGAGTCCAATTGGACTCCACTCGGATTGACTCGGACTCCGAGCAGTCCGATCGGAGTCCAATAGGACAGGTGGGGGAGTGTAAAGTACTGGTAGATGATGCCGGTTTTTCCTCAGGCGCCAACTGTGCCCCCGCCGGTTCACTCAACAGACACCTGGGCAGCCCCAGGCGTAGCGTTCACTAATGTGGTGGCACGTTTCACAAAGGTCCGATTGACCTCTTCAGTGAAGTCATCTTTGCTTGACTCGTCTGAGTCAGTAGGAACTGGGGGCAAGTCGTTGAGGACTTCCCCTTCGGTCGGGCATAATGTGATATCATAGTACGCAAGGTTCTGCTTCGGTCGTGAAGTGGAAGGCAAGGAGGAAGATCGACTATCTTCCTTGGTGGGTGCAGAAATCTTGGGTTTCTGCACCTTCTTCTTCTTTGGAGGATGGACATGGCCCGTCCATCCACCATCAGCGAACCCAGTGGGACCTGGTCCCACCACAGAAGGAAAGGGAGCTACAGGATCTTCTGTCGCTGGGTAGTAGTCCATCATCGAGGGCCTCGACAATGAGGATGATAAGGCCGAACCATGTCTCAGCCTTGATGCATTTGTCATCACCATTGACGGCAGGATGACCACTGGCCTTGCCATTGGTTGTGGTGGTGTGGGAGCCTCCCACCATGCTGGGACCATCACCCAAAACTTGTCTTGAGCTTCAGTACTTGCATACTGGCGGGTATGCTGCAGAACATGGTGAGCCTCAGCTCTCCTTGCAACATCGTCGTCCTGCAAATAGTGGTGGAGTTGTCTCTCCACCCATATGTGAGCATCAACTACTTCGTCAATGCTGATACCCTGTTGTGCGTAGAATCACACAACATCATTGATGGAGGTGTTCTCCATCGGATTGGAATATTGATCCATACTGTGGCCAATGGCCACAGTAATTCCCAACGAGGCCAGCGTCTGTTGGTACAGACCTGGCGTAAGTGTGAGCTCAATTGCTCACATGATGAAAACGGCCCTTCCTTGTTGGTGGCCTTCACCATGGGGCACTCGCCCCATGACCAGTAGATAGCCTCTGATTGAGGCTAAAGATATACCTGAGGGATCATGAGTGATCCCTGGCTTGGATAACAGGTTCTGGGGGTATCTCCAGAGCCATTGTGCCCATTCCTCGATGGGCACATCTTGTCTCGGCATTTCCATCTGAGATGGGTCAGCAGGTCGTGTGGTTGCCCATGGTGATCACTGATCAGGAGGTACCCAGTTGGGCAACCTCCACCTGGTCAGTGCTAAAGACTGCAAGGGGGAGCGACTTGCTCCCATTGCATGTGCATCCCATGCGAATATCCTCATAGCCAGCACGGCGCCCATGTTCTTATCTTCATGGGCATGACAGATGAGCTCTGTCAGCTCCTCCTTGTTTGTAGGCAATATAATTTGCCTAGTTGACCGAGGATTTGGTCAAGGAGGAGGAGCAGGTGTCCATTGGGCACCCTGGGGTATGGTTGGTAGATTCGATGGTGTTACCATCAGTGGAGCAGGTGGTGGAAGAGGCAGATAATTTGCCTCTTCAGGCCCAGTCATATCGACATCCTGCTGTGCTGCAGGCCTTGTCGCTGCTGTCTGGGCGTATGAAGTAGGGGCCCGAGCTTCGGGCACCAATGATGTCCAGCTCGCTGGTGTCGTGTTTCGATTGGGTCCATTATTGGACTCAAATGAGTGTTGATGGCATGGGTGTTTGCTTGCGCATCCTCTGTCATAGCTCGAGTTATCCTCGAGCTGCTGCTCCAGTCTGTCAACCTTCCTCTGTAGTTGACAGATATCTTCTTCCACCTCCGAAAGCTGACGGTCAAAGTTGCCAGCTTGTCTCCTCCAATACGCATCCTCTTGGATGTGCATCATTCGACGCTCTCTAGCGTCGGAGTATTTGATATCAGCTGATATTTCAGCTGATGATATGTGTGTACCATAATGGGTACACATCTCACAACCTTGGGGATGGTGAATGAGCTCCAATCGCTCATTGTATGCCCACCGGGTTAGGTCGCGTGGCGCACGAGCATGTCTGCTTGTGTTAGCTCCGTCTCTCAGAGCTGGACTATCTTTTGTGCGAGTTTCCCATCACACACTCGGGCCTGGAGATCCTCCAGGTGAACACATTTCGTGTTCGTCTTGTGACAGCGGCATTTCGCTGTCACCCCATTGTTCCTTCCCCTTTTGAGGATGACTAACATCGTCCTCACTCCCCTTGAGTGGTTTGTCTTCCAGTGCTGTTGCGGTTTAGTTTTCCTGCATGTTGGTACAATGGAAGTTAGAATTTTTCTAACTCCACGTTGTTTGGTTTAAGTGAAAAGCGTATGGTGATCGCCACCCCTTGTTGACATAATATGTCAACTGATATGATTACATTTATTTGTTTAACTTAACAGATTATTTGTGTTGGTTCCTTTGTACTGATTGTGCCACCCTTGTGGCGCATTGTGGCAAGTTTTGCCACTCCTTGATGTTCATCAACGTCAAGTAGTCGTCTAGTGCAGCTAAGTCGTTGCAGTTGTGCAACAGCTCCCAAGTGGAATCTCCTAGATTCCACTTTACCTGGAACTGGATGTTCCAGCCCTGCCAACAGTGGCCTGTGATTTCATCCACATACCACTCAGCGTCGCTTGGCGTGCCGAAGTCATATGGCTCTGGCGATGTACAACTAGGGAATAACACATCATCATTAGCATGATGTGGTCTGAGAAGGTTTACATGGAATCTTCCATGTAAGTTCCGTTTTGCCAGCTCAGGAGGTAAGTCCAACTCATAGTTGGAGGTGGAGGAATACACTTCCTTCACCTTGTATGGACCAATGAATTGGGGTACCAATTTACTGGCCTGACCCTTTGGCATCGACAAGTTCTTTGTTGATAGATATACATGCTCTCCTTTTCGTATATCTGGCTCGTCATGTCGATGTTTATCAGCGTGAAATCGTTGGAATACTCTTTCAGCGATCAACGCGTCATGCGCGACCGCCATATTCCTGAGTGCATTCATTGTGAATGTGCATACACCTGGTGGTGCACGTTCTGCAGCAGATAGCTGTCGCATAACTATGGGCATGTATCCGCAGTTGAGCTCAAATGGTGTAGTTAGACAGTGCGAAGCACTGGAGGTTCTTGTTCAGATCGTCGAAACTCCGAGAGGTCGGATAAGAGAGGTCGGTGCAGTGGGTCAAACAGGACTTTACGAGCAGAAGACAGGTAAATGAGCACAAGGGAGGGAGAGAAGGGGATTTGACAGGTAAGGTCGGTTGCTAGAGAACGGCGTGGGTTGACTAAGGGAAAAGTGTCTGAGAATTTTATAGAAAGGCCTCGTTGTATGAATAGCGCTCTGAAAGCCGTCAATATAGGATTTTCGTGAGGTCTGGGGAGGGAAAAGTCCACTCAAGGAAGATTAAGTGCTCATACTATACCGTTTTGTGTAGAAAACTCGGACCTCACTGTAGGAGGTTGTAGACTCAGTAGACTTGGGGTGAAGTTCCAGGAAAAGATTTGATACTGCATTCGACAGGTGGCAGGACACCTAAATACGAAATGAGAAGATAAACGCAACCACATGCATACTCTTGCATTGGTGTGTTCATACAACAGCAATTTAAACTAAATAGGAAGCATTCAGGTATGAAGAGAATGTGATAATCTGTAGCACAAGAAAAATATGTAAAATGATGATGTACAATTGCCAAAGTGGAAGACTGGAGGTTGGACAATTTCTCAGGGAGATAACACAGGCCTGTGGGCACTATTGACATGTGTCGCTCGCCCCCTTCAAGTGTGATGCCCTTCAGACTGCAATGCTCGACCCTACTTTCCAACCACCCGAATCCTGAGAGAACACGCATACAGTAGCGAAATGACCGGTAAGAAAACGGATAAGAACAATATGTGTCAAAATATGATTGTCGAAGGAATCACCCATGATCTGCACCCTAGGCCCGGTCCATCGATTAAGTCTTCTTCAGTTGATCATTCCGATGTTGACTAAGTAGGTCCTTGAGGCAGATGAGCTGAGGAATGAGGGATCTCTTGAGGATCCAGAGAGGTGAGACGATAGTACGTAGGCCACATTGTGCGAGAATGGGAAACCTGTCAAAGAAACAAACTAATCAACAAACTCACGTTTTTATCACTCGTTGGCACCCAGGTGATCATCACGTGAATGTCACGCTCCAATCAACAAACTCGTCCAGGGCATCGAGTCTACGAATAGAGCTCGTAGCTCTACAACAACGGTGCCATCCCTGTGGCCCGATTGATGCTTGAGTTTATTGCAAACTCTGTCATTGGGCATGTATATAACCAGTCCTGTTGGTCTGGGCTGATGGCTGCACGGAATATCTGTGCAATCGAGTGGTTTACCCACTCGGTAATCCCATCGGTCTGTGGGTGGAACAAAGTAGACATCATCAACTTCGTACCCATCAGTCTGTGTAGTTCACACCACCACTTCGACGTGAACTTGGCATCTCGGTCGGATACAATCAAGGATGGTAGACCATGCAGGCACACGATCTCACACATATATATGACCGACAGCTGGGATGTTGTGGTCGTGGTGTTCACCGGCACCAAGTGTACCATGGAAGTTAGGTGACAGATAACTACCCACAGGTAGTTATACCTGTCAACCTCTGGGAATGGGCCTGTGAAGTCCATTCCTATCGATTCCCATGGTCGAGTAGGTATAGGCAAGGGATGTAACTTGCCTGCGGGTGCTTGATATTCACCTTTTGATCATGCACAAACTTCACACATTGCGCAGAACTTCTCCATGTCCACTTGTAGACGTGGCCACCAATACCACCAATGAGCATAGTCAGCGGTCTTCTGAGGTCCAAAGTGACCTACTATTGTGTGGGCTTGGTCGATAATTCGACCATACAACGTTGATCCTTTTGACATTGAGGAGGGAATGCATAATACATTCTCTCCCCCTCTATTTGTTGTCCATACGAATTCATCCTTCACTGTGAAGCTAGGATGACTCTCCAGGCGTACAAGCATCTCCTGAAACACCGCGCCCGACCGATATCCCCCCTGCATGTCCTTATCAAATGAGTCTTTAGTTGTCATTCGTTCGTGAAGGTTTTCTCCCTTCGCGCGTGATTCAAATATAGTGGGATCATTGCCTACTATGGAAGGAGGGGCTTCCCTCTTCTCTTCCTCGTTCTGAACAGCAGCCATTTCTGCCGCAAGAACGTCTTGATCCTCAAGACACTCTCGTAGTGCTGCAAGTTCCACTTGCAACTTGGCGTTGTTGGTACAACGCACTCGGTCTTCAATGACCTTGTCCTTGACTTCCCAGAAACGGTCCCAGGGGAGATTGTCATGCTCCGGGTCAAGGCGCACATCAGCGTTGACATAGTCATGCAATTCTGGCATGTCTGCTGTTACAATTTTTCTATTCTTGCTTATCTCGACTCCTATCTATCGGGCTCACCGTATTTATATCTCATGATTTGTCTCAACTTGTACACAGGTTTACGACTCATATATACTCGTCTCGACTCTTACTTACGTTCTCTGACTCGCAGAACTATGTAGTTGACTCACGCGTTTCAAGGATCGTATAGCCACAAGCTGTAGTATAAAAGCAGTAGTATAATTGGTCAAGGCCCCTCAGCTTGACCTAGGCAATTCAACGCTTATACTCGAATCTCGCTCGACTTAGTAACAACTAATGTATTTGCTCGAACTCGAACACGGAAAGCCTCCGCTGTTCATCAGATTAGATAACGCACGAAAGCCTCGCGCGTTGATCCCTTGATTGATTAGACTTAGATCCGAGTTATAGGCTATTGCCCTTAACAAAAGGTCAAGCTGATAAAACCACCAACCTATTTAGGTTCAGGTGCATCAATCCACCACCACGTCTTGGGAAGGATCGGAAGCCCCGGTCAAACGTTCCCTTCAACACCCACCACCTGGATATATTCCCGGGCACTCCTTCGGAAGCGGAAAGCTTAACGGAGTACACATAAGATTCAGCCGAACCCAAAAGACTTGGGTATACAGCGCTACAGACAAACCGCTACCAAACGAACTTCTGCCAAAAGAAGATCCTCCAGCAGAATCACCAAATGAACAACACCGAAGACAACTTCTAAGAGAAGCAAATCGATCGAAAGAATTCTTTGACAAATTCTTCGCGCCTAAAGAACCACCCAAACCGACTTACGAACAAATCTATGGAACCAGGCCTAACACACCCGAACCGATCCCATCCACCTCTACCTTACCACCCGACTCACCAACTATCACCATGGCACCTACCGGAACCGCCAAAGAAGTCAAAATGCGAGCCCCGACTGACTTCGACGGAGATAGGAAACTTACCAAGAAGTTCCTCCAAGATTGCAAGATGTACCTCAGGGTCAACGATGGAATATACGATTCCGACGAAAAGAAGGTCTTATTTGCACTCTCCTTCATGAGCAAAGGAGTAGCGGCATCCTGGAAATTAACAAAAACTGAAGAATTCCTCGACACCAAATTTCCGAAATTCGAAGACTTCAAGAAATTAGTCCTAGTCGACTTCACCCCTATCGATGACGAAGGAGCTGCCAAGACAGACCTTCAAACTCTCAAACAAGGAGAGAAATGAATTGAAGAATATATTGCGGAATTCTCGATCGTCGCCAGCCGAACGAACATCAAAGAAGATGCAGCACTTGTCGAATATTTCATTGACGGTTTACATCCGAAATTACTCCAACGAGTCTTCACCATGGAGAAACCGCCTACCACACTTCAAGGATGGAAAGAAGCGGCATCTAGGTTCGACGGAAATTGGAGAAGGGCTCAAGCCATTGCGCAGCGAATCAAAGGAATCACCACACGTTCCTACGAATCTACCTTTGCAGCGCAAGCTAAAGAATTGACCTCTACCAAAGACCTGAATGCTATGGATGTCGATCGCCTTACCCAACAGGAACGAATGGAGCATATCAAAAAGGGATTATGCTTCATTTGCCACGAACCCGGACACTTGTCGTCCACCTGTAAGAAGAAAGGAGATAGACCTCTACCTCGTCAAAACTTTGGACGGTTCAAAAGAGGAACCCCAGCCCAAAAGATTCGCGCCATCCTTGACGATGAAATGAAAGATGAAGAGAAAGAAGAGATTGCCGAAATATTTGAGAAAGAGGGTTTTTAACTAGGAGGCTCGGTACGACGTCCGATCCCTCCAAAATGACTGTTTCCTCTGTACTTGTAGCCGACATGCGACCCCAATCAATGCTTTTACCGGTCACTGTGCTACTAAGGAAACAAATCATCGAAACCCAAGCTCTCCTCGACTCTGGCACCAGTGGAGAATTTATGGACCACTCATTTGCGGAACTCCATAACATTCCCCTTATCAAACTTCGAAAACCCATCATCACTAGAAATGTAGACGGAAGTCTTAACAAGAAAGGAGTGGTTACACATAAAACCATCCTCGATCTAAACGTCAACGGAAGAATCACTTCAACCACGTTCTATGTCACTGGACTAGGAAAAGACGTATTAATCTTAGGCCTATCGTGGCTTAGGAAACACAATCCTATCGTCGACTGGAGCGAAGGAACAATTAGAAATCGGTTCCCCATCACCATGAAACAACGAATCGAACGAATCCGAATCTTAAATCGAAAACTCGTCATGGATACCTCATTTGCCGAACCGACGACAGTCAGGAAAGCCACGATCGAAGAAGTAATCGACGAAGAAGCACCTGCTAGATCGAAGGATCCAGATGCTGATGAACCTTTGATTAAAGAAGTATTCGAAAAAGAAGCATCAATTCCGGCAATCATTCCCAAAGAAACTCCGGTACCTGAAGATCTGAAGTACATGCAGGAAGAAACCATCGAAAACAACAACTTGGTGATCGCCTATTGCAGAGGAGAATCGGTCATCGGTATTTTCGAACCAGAGCAAACACCTCTCACCAATGAACACGACTACCCGAGTTATTCTTGCATGAAAGACACTTTGGGAATTCGACGGATCACCAAAACGAGAAACATGGCACGATACTCTTACGGACAAAACATGTGGATCAGAGCAAAGACATCTATCTCTCAACAACTCGCACATGACAACACAGATGCTAATCCCGAGAAGAAGAAGTCTTTAGATGATCTCCTCCCTAAAGCCTATCAAGAGTACAAAAGGGTATTTGAAAAAGCGGCTTCGGAACGATTCCCTGAATCTCGACCCTGAGATCATGCGATCGATCTCAAACCCGATTTCATTCTGAAAGATTGCAAAGTTTACCCTTTAACCCCTGCCGAGCAGATAAAGTTAGATGATTTCCTCGACAAAAACCTGAAGAAAGGTTACATTCGACCTTCGAAATCCCCAATGGCTTCGCCATTCTTTTTCGTATCAAAGAAAGATTCTGACGCACTCCGACCATGCCAAGACTATCAATACCTCAATGAAGGAACCGTGAAGAATGTTTATCCACTCCTGTTGGTTAAAAGGAGCAAAACTCTTTACGAAACTCGATATCCATTGGGGTTATCACAACATCAGAATTAAAGAAGGTGACGAATGGAAAGGCGCATTCAAAACGAACAAAGGATTATACGAACCAACCGTCATGTTCTTTGGACTGTGCAACTCACCGGCAACCTTCCAAGCAATGATGAACGACATTTTTAGGGACATGCTTAATGAAGGATGGGTGATCATTTATATGGACGATATCCTAATCTTTTCGAAAGATCCCGAAGAACATCAAAAACGGACCCTCCGAGTTTTACAGAGACTCCGAGAACATGACCTATTCCTTAAAGCAGAAAAATGCAAATTCGATGCTACCGAAGTGGAATACTTAGGTCTAATCATTAGCGAAAACAAGATCGCTATGGACCCCACGAAACTCGCAGGAATCCGAGACTGGCCTACACCGACAAATGTCAAAGGAGTTCAGTCCTTCTTAGGATTTGGAAACTTCTACAGACGATTTATTGGACACTTCGCAGAGACAGCCAGACCCCTTAACGCATTAACCCAAAAGGATAGGAAATTCGAATGGACTACCGAATGTCAAAACGCCTTTGACACTCTCAAACGGAAGTTCTCCGAGATGCCCGTACTGCTAATGCCCAACCCCGAAAAGCCATTCGTTCTAGAATCTGACGCATCAAAGTTTGCCACTGGAGCAGTTCTCCGTCAACAAGATGACAATGGAGATTGGCATCCTTGTGGTTACATTTCGCATTCATTCAATCAAACGGAAAGAAATTACAAAATATATGACAGAGAACTATTCAGAATCATTCGAGCATTGGAAGCATGGCGACATTATCTCCAAGGATCTAAACATCCGGTTACGATCCTCTCCGACCATAAAAACTTGACGTATTTCAGAACAGCCCAGAAACTTAATCAATGACAAGCACGATGGAGTCTATTGCTCTCGCTCTATGATATGAAACTACTACACGTACCTGGATCCCAAATGATTCAGTCGGACGCATTATCCAGAAGGCATGATCTTCTCCCAGCTGAGGATAACGACAACGAAGACATGACTCTCCTTCCGACCAAACTTTTCGTTAAAACCATTGATATTGAAACAAAGGACTTATTGGTCATCGCCTTGATGAAAGACGAACTGGTGAAAACTGCAGTAGAAGCACTAAAAACAAAAGGAATACCACTGATAAAATCAGCACTAGAAGATTGGAAGTTGGAAGACGGACTACTATTTTTTAAAGATCGATGTTATGTCCCAATGGATGTAACACTACGACGCCGAATCGTAGAACGCTATCACAACACCCTGCCAGCAGGACATCCTGGACAATTCCAGACGCTGGAACTGATTCGACGTGACTATTGGTGGCCCGGAATGACGGTCTTTATCAAGAACTTTGTCACCGGCTGCACTACATGTCAACAGATGAAGGTTGTCACTCACTCAACGGTCCCACCTTTATCCCCGATTAAATCAGTAACCACACGCCCTTTTGCAGTGGTAACAACAGATTTCATTACGGACCTACCCGAGAGCGAAGGATTTGACAGTCTTATGGTCGTGGTAGACCAAAATGCTACTAAGGGGGCAATTTTCATACCAATGAACAAAACGCTTACGGCATCTGATGCGGCCTGCCTCTATTACGAGAAGGTCTATTCCAGATTTGGACTGCCCGACAAAATCATTTCTGACAGAGATCCCCGTTTCGCCTCAAATTTATTCCAGGAACTCGGAAAACTTCTAGGGGTTAAACTGGCCATGAGTACAGCCTATCACCCTCAAACCGACGGCGAAACAGAACGAGTCAATCAGGAACTCGAAATCTACCTCTGAATGTTTTGCTCCAATCAACCCGAAACATGGAAACGATATCTCCCTACCGCCGAATTTGCGCATAATCAGAAAACCCACTCCGCTGTGAAACGTTCACCGTTTTACCTCATGATGGGTTACGAACCTGTCGCACTCCCCGCAGCATTTTCTAAAACAAACGTACCTGAAGCAGAGACTAGGCTCTCACTTCTATTCCGCGCTCGACGAGAAGCACAAGCGGCACATGAACTTGCACGTCAGACGATGATGGAACGAATCACACGGAAATTCATCCCTTTCAAGAAAGGCGATGAAGTCTGGCTTGACTCGAAGAACCTCAAGTTGCCCTACCAAACTAGGAAACTTGCTCCTAAACGGGAAGGACCCTTTCCGATCATCGAAGTCATTTCGCCGCTTTCATACAAGTTATGTC
Organism: Tricholoma terreum; assembly: GCA_003316345.1. Lineage (NCBI taxonomy): Eukaryota > Fungi > Basidiomycota > Agaricomycetes > Agaricales > Tricholomataceae > Tricholoma > Tricholoma terreum. The sequence goes on from QFEU01002838.1 coordinate 10,813, forward strand.
TCCCACCGCAGTGGAAAATACACCCCGTGTTCCACGTGCACCTCCTTACCCCATATCATGAAACTGAAGCACACGGAAGAAACTATCTCTGACCACCCCCTGACCTGATAGACGGCCAGGAAGAACACGAAGTAGAATTGATTACACGACACCGGAAACGCGGTCAAGGTTACCAATTCCTAGTCAAGTGGAAAGGCTATCCCACAGCCGACAACACATGGGAACCTGAAGCGAATCTGAAACATTCATCAGATCTCCTCATCGACTATAAAAGACGGAATAATCTCTCATGAAGCTACATCACATTCGCCCACATTTCCTCATGTCGAACAACCCAGTCATCCCTAACACCGACGCTTTTTTCCTTCTTGACCCAAGGAATAAGGACGAAATCATCGAAAACCTTTCCACGCAAGTCGACCCTGCGACTTTAAACTATTACAAATTCCTTCAGAAAACTCGTGAAGCGAATGTCTTAATTGACAACATCCTTGAAACTGTTCTCGCCCTTCTCGTACACCAAGACATTGCAAACATTATCCAAGAAATCAAAAATGCCCGGTTAGAGGAAGAGTACAGAAAAGACGTCACTATTTTTCAACGACATTTTTCTGAAACAGAGTCTCGAGGAACTCGAGGAACCGTTCCACCACCAGGAATAACTCTACCACCACCTCTTCAGGAAACGACCGCATTATCTACCCCATCACGCATGGACGAGTACCTCACGGTCCCCAGTTCACCAGTCCCAGAGCTCACTACCCGTTCGGATATTATAGACCTCACCAAGGAGTCCCCTACTCCTCCCCCTGGACCGACATCTTCCACCACTACTAGAATCCTCACGGTTCCCCCAGTAACTACGGTTCATCGACTCATCACTAAAATCAAGTTTCCTTACTGGATGAAGAAACACCGCTGTTATAACTGCGAACTCTATGGTCATTTCAAAACCCATTGTCCCTTATACCAATGCCAACAATGCAAGACATTTGCCCCAAAACATTACTCCAAAGACTGTCCTTATCGAGACTCGGCCGTCGCCCAGCTAGCCCGTTCGATAACTGAGATCGGTGATTACGACGAAGATATGCACGATGTTTATCCTGATTACGATGACGAAGCCTGGAACAACATCACGGAAGAACCTGTCGGCAGAGCCTTATAAAGAAAAATATTGACAAACAGATTTTTCTTTTAAACCTTCATTCTTACCGTCATGGCCGACAGCTCTTTCATTCTCATGTACGTTCTCTGCGCCATCCTCCTTTCTGGATGGAGTGCCCTTGCCCTCTACGTCGCTCGTCGCATTCGACCACGAGAGGATCGCATCGAAGATATCGAACTCACCGTCTGCGGAAGACCCGCACCACATACCATTTCTTCGACATCTGTAACACCATCGCCTATTACTCCACTACCACCCACCATTTTACCACCACGGCAGCCGTCACAGCCACCTCCCGCATATTTATCCGAACATCGCCGTTCACGTCCCCGATCGTTCAGCGAATGAAATTTATTTATCAACCGACCCCTTTGACGATCATCGAAACGAGTCCCATTACGACCATTACAACCACCACCGCCTATCCCTCTACCCAACATTCCACTAGAAAGGGTTAGGAGACGCGAAGATGTTGTTTGAAACGTGGGAAGTTTCAACCATAAAACGGGGGTAGTGTTACAATTTTTCTATTCTTGCTTATCTTGACTCCTATCTATCGGGCTCACCGTATTTATATCTCATGATTTGTCTCAACTTGTACACAGGTTTACGACTCATATATACTCGTCTCGACTCTTACTTACGTTCTCTGACTCGCAGAACTATGTAGTTGACTCACGCGTTTCAAGGATCGTATAGCCACAAGCTGTAGTATAAAAGCAGTAGTATAATTGGTCAAGGCCCCTCAGCTTGACCTAGGCAATTCAACGCTTATACTCGAATCTCGCTCGACTTAGTAACAACTAATGTATTCGCTCGAACTCGAACACGGAAAGCCTCCGCTGTCCATCAGATTAGATAACACACGAAAGCCTCGCGCATTGATCCCTTGATTGATTAGACTTAGATCCGAGTTATAGGCTATCGCCCTTAACATCTGCCCACGAGTCATGCTCGTAGTACCTTGACAAGGCGTCTGTCACCTTGTTAGAGTTTCCTTTGACATATCTAATGTCAAAGTCGAAACAAGATAGATATTCCATCCATCTCGTCTGACAGCTAGATAGCCTCAGTTGCATCTTGAAGAATTCAAGCGCTTGGTGGTCTGTTACCACATGAACTTGATACCCAATCAATTTGTCCTCCCATTTCAGGAGGGCCTCGAGTATTGTGAGCATTTCCTGCTTGAACACACAGTAATTCCGTTGTGTGTCCATGAACTTCTTGGACATGAAACCTGCAGGTCTGCAGGTTTGCCAAGTAGGGCCTTGTCCGTACATTGCACCTACTCCATAGACCGACGCGTCGCAGATGACCCATATAGGCTCATCCTGATCATGCTCTATCAGGCGTAGGATAGGAGTCTTACAACAGATGGTTTTAATCATCTGAAAACACTTATTGTGTAATGGTGTCCAGAAGAATGGTCGTCCGTTCTTCTCCATCACTGATATCGGTCCTGTATAGGCTGATATATCTGGCAAGAAATGTGCCAGATACTGTACAAGTCCTAGGAATCGTTGCACCTCGTGATAGTTGCGAGGTGTATGCCAATCGCAAATCTTTGCCATCTTATCAGCATCTGCATGTAATCCTTTTTCATCGATTACATGCCCCAGATAGTCCATTCTGTCTGCAAACAGTTCACACTTGTCTTCGTGCAAGTAGAACTGATGTTGTCATATTCTGTCGAATACGAGTTTGAGATGACGTTGATGTTCATCAACCATCTTACTATAGACGAATAGATCATCTAAGTACACATGCAAGAATATTCTGATGAAGTCTCGGAATATGTGGTTCATTGCCCATTGAAACGTCGATGGCGCATTGCAATCACCTTGTTGCATCACATTACTGACAAAAGTGCTGTACACCATCGCAAACAATGCTTTGTATACATCGTCTGGTTGGACACATATCTGTTCATATGCGTTGGAGAAGTCTATTTTAGAGTGAATCTTTGCTCTAGCCACATCAAGGCGAATTAGATCTTGATCAGGAAGAGGAGTCACATCCTTTTCCGTGTTATCATTGCGCTCTCGAGCATTGATGACAGTATGCAATGTGGTATTCTTCTTCGGGATACACAGCATAGGGGCAGCCTGCTCTGTGTGGCATGGCGTCCACCAATTAGCAGAAGTATATTGTGCTATCTTTTCAGACAGCTGTGGTCTCATAGCGTCTGCACATCGTGGTAGGTGATACCTATACCACTTGTTCTCATCGATCAGGGGGATGCAATGATTTACATCCCTCAGCAGTGGGAGCTGTTCCGGTGTGCCCTGCATGATGTCGTGACACAACTTCTTCCATTCCTCTCGTAATTGAGGGATATCTTCTTCAGTGAGTGGTCCTGTATCGCTCATCTTGCAGAATGATCATTTATTACTGCAAACAGGACATCATTCATCCTATTCGAGCTTTCCTCTGTCCACAAATGGCTTCATGATATCGTTGGTGGCAAGCACTCTTCGTGTGCTGCCAGTCAAGGAAATCGAGTTCTAGTGAACTCATGGACTATCTCATCCACCTCTTCCAGGTCTAACATAGCCTGGGCTGAGCTCCTTGAGCTTGCATCAATGGTTGGCGTTTCATCAACCATTCGTTCAATATCTTTGATAGTCAGGGTGCCCTGACTATCCATGATTACTGGATACACTTGCGGTAACCCAGTGGTTAGATGAGGCAGTTTTTCCTCATCTTCATCTCTTATTACCACTGTTCTTGATCGACCTGCAGAAGAATGTTTTCGGTCTTGGCAAGGAGCTGTTGGTTCCTTAGGTTCACAGGTGGTCTGTTGACCATCCTCATGTCATTTATTAATGACATTTCCAACCACATCATCTGCATCCTTGTTAGGTGCAGCCGGTGGTCGCTCTTTGTGACCATCGTTTACTCGAGGTAACTTTGACAGTCCAACTGTACTGTTTGTAGTGGGTTCCGAATCACCCACCATGTTGGGTACAAGTGTCTCCCGATGCTTGTTCATTGCCATTCGTCGTACCATAAGGGAACTGTCACCACCTTCCTCAAGAGTGAACAGTTGTTCGTTCTTCCTTTGAACTTGATTAAGTTCGAAATCAAGCACTATGCCATGCTTACGCATGAACGTAGTGCCCAATATGGCATTGTATCTATCGATGTTAATTACATCGAAGTAATGGTCCTTTTTTATGGGACCATACTCTATATGGCTATTCACCCCATAGTTGATCTTGGATTGGCTCCCTGCCATTCCAAGCTGTAACGGTACTTGCTCTGTCAGCTCTTGCACCTTTATTCTTGCGATGTTCGCGATCTCAGGCGATATTGCATCCGTAGTGCATCCAGAGTCCAGCAGTATTACTGCTGGTTGTCCATGGATCTTGACCAATGTTATGAAACATTGGTTCTCCTTTGGGTCTCTTATTGGCTGGGTCAATTTTTTACTTGACTTACAAAGCATAACTGGATGCTTCGTTGCAGGTGGTCTCATTACCTCTCCTGCTTTTATTGCTGAAAAGAGTTTGTTGAACTCTAGAGTGATGATATCCTCATCATCACTGTCCGATTCCTCGGGGTCATCGGACTCCACTAATATTGGGAACTCTCCTTCGGAGCTTTCCTTCTGAACCAGTTCAGATTCAGATTTGGAATCACTGACTTCCTGCAACAGCGGAAAGTCTTGGTCCTTGTCCTGAGGATCATAGTAATTATATTCCTCGATGATTGGCTCGATGATTGGCTCATTGAAGTCCGGTTCGCTAATTACTGTGAACTTGTTGGTCGAATCAATTAAACTTATTGAATTGATTCGCAGAGCATACATCTGCTCTACTCTCTCTTCATGTTCCCAATGACCATCATCAAATTTGTTGAATTCGACCTCTTCTCCTTCTGAGCTGTATTAGGATCCCATGACATCGCTGTCATGTTGGTCCCATGGAGTCTGATCATCCTCATCATGATCTCCTGGCTCATTATCTTGGTCAACAACTCCATCGTCAGCCCTTCCATCATCATCCTCGTCTAGGATCTCTCAGGCTGTGAACATTTTCGCACCAGGTTTACTCTTCCTGAAGTTCTTACACTTCGGATCTTTGGTGATGTGTCCCTTCTCACCACATCCGTAACATGTCATATTTGACATGTCAGGCAGATTACCATCATCCGCTGGGCAGTCATGCTCTCTAGCATGACCATGCGTACACTTCCTCTTGCTGTGGTGTGAAGCTAGAGGTTGATGTTGTGAATTTGAACCCGCATTATGATTCGATGGTCTTGCTGGATGATCGTTTTGATCATCTGGTTTTTAACGACGTTCACTCGTTGTTCATCATGTACTAGGACAGGGCCTTGGTGTAGGTACCATCGGAGGCTTGGTAGTCCTCCCTAGACGCATGTTCGTTCCTGCGTGTCTACGATCAGTCCATTGTTTGGACTGTCTGTTGTTCTCCTCTGTCTGTTTGGCATAGTGGAGAATAGTCTCGGTTAGCAAATGTTCAGCCGAACCTCCTTTGCTAATCACAAAGTTGAACATTGCCAATGGCATATTCATCATCAACTGAGACTTGAAGGTGTAGCAATCTGGCGCTCTCACCATTCATGTGGCGTATCACACCATCTTATGGTAGAAGGACATGATATCATCTCCTTCTTGGAATGTCATGCTCCAGAACTTGTCTGAAGTGTCGTGCGTTGCTGTGCAGAACACAAAACAGTCATATAATCCTGTTATGACCTCCTTAAATGTCCAGTATTCCTGTTGACGGTGGAAACCGTCAATATTGTTGTTAAACCATGACAATGCGTCTCCTTCCAAGTACATAGGAACATATACTATACGTTCCTCATCGTATTCTGCTCCGCAAATCTTATTTATGTGGAGCCATCTCAGCAAGGTGCTAAGCCACCTTTCATACACCTCGGTGTCTCCTTCACCATTGTACAATGGTGGGGTGGGCACTCATGAACCTCCTTTTGTGTTGGTTGAGTGGTCGTGTAATACAGCCACCTTTTCATTGATCATTCAGTGAAGCTTGGTATGTACAGAACGTAGATGTTTACTATGTTTGGGTTGACTCCTATCCCTGTAAGAGTCTAATTCTACTGTATGGGCCCATTGATACGGGTCCGGGAATAGTCGATCACCATTCCCCGATCTCGTCTTGGGTATGAACCACATCTCTCTAGTGGTTCTACGAGCGTTCAATATACTCGTTGGTGAGCGATCACCATGTTCATGGCGAGAACCTGTCCTCTCGGCTCCACTTATTGGAGCCGTTACCGGTGGGGCAGTTCGGGTGGACAGCATTGCTGTTCCCCTACACTCAGGCGCCACTAGAGCTGTAAACAGCTCTTCAATGTCCTCTTCTTCATCAGAGGATGTTGTTTCTTCCTCATCCTCCTCCCCAGATCCTGTATCTCGATAGGAAGGATCGCTATCTGATCCTCCTGGTGAGCCTCCTGGAGGATTTCCAGGTGGTCCCTGAGGTGGTCCATGATCACCCTCTGTTGCTCTACCACCTTGGTGGGGCGGAATTGACCTTCTCTCTGAACGGTCGGGTTGATGATCATATGGTCGTCCAAACGTGTCAATGGATATCCCTTGATCAGGGATAGTTGTTGTATAGCCATCCTTGATGGCACTATTCCGGTAGCGTTGATTCGCTACCTGTGAGGTTGGGGATAACTTTCCTGACCCTGATGGTGTTTGTAGAATTGAGTTTGTTCTCAATTCCATTGTATTATCAGCTCTGGTAGCAGGAGGTTTCCTACTACGTTCTAGCACTCTGTGTCGAGCGTTAGCCGCTGAGCTGGTCTCATTGGGCTGTCAAGGCATCGACAGACTCTGATTTACCATCTTCATGGTTTGCGTCATCAATTGCGACGACACTTTGGAAGGAGTCAATTCCTTCCTCAATTCAAGCATGGATTTACGTCTGTCTGGGCGGTCTGATCGTCGTTTCCATCCTTCTAAGGTTTCTTTCAACCTTTCTAGCATCTCTCCTGATGCTATATTTGGTGGTAGGCCTACCTCACTGAGTAGGCCCATTACTCATCCAGTGCCTTGCCCTTATCACATTGTTGTAGACGATGTGTATCACTTGATAGCCCAGAAGTGTCTGGGCTGGGTATTGTCGACAGTATACCAGGTATGGTTGCTGGAAGTTCCTCAGATTGCCGTTTGTGATCTGAATGATGGTGTCACAAATGCGAGCTCTTTCCAGGAGCGGAGGATTGTCCTCTGTCACTTGGTGAGGATGGGAGCCTACCTTGGGCTTCCCTTGGTTCTATGAACATTGAGGGGTGATGCTCCTTCTAGAGGTACTGCTTAGTGCCTCTGTTTTGACCTCAATTCCTGCAGCCGTTGGCTGTGGTGTAACATTGACAAGCTGGTCATTTACCTCTCATATAGACACTGTTTCCATTGTCGGTGTCAAACGGTCCAAGTCTTCTTGTCCCGTCGATGTGCCAGCAACTTTGCTGGCACTTCTCAGTACTCTCGTTGTCGACATGGCAGGCATTCACCAGTTTGTCGACTCAGCACCTATAGGCCTCGGATTATCCGGGGCCACTGTAGCCGTCGTTGCCTTTAAAAAAGGCTTCTTCTTTGTCTTGCTGCCAGATTTGGCAGCAGTTACCACATGTGTTGACATGTGGCTGTTGGTATCAAACTTTGTTGCCTAGTGGGTAGTGTAGTAGCCTGGGCTAGGTCCCAGGCTAAAACTGTTGGACACTTAAAAAAGTGTAGTGCTGTTAAGCGGGGGGTGTTGAACTAAGACCTCACATGGTACAAGTGCAACCGACTTCTATAGCGCGTGGATGAGGTACATGTAAAACTGTAGCTACGAATAAACATTGCCGGTTATATACTGGCAGCTTCCATAATCAACAAGCACATACTGCCCATATCGGGCAGCAACCCTCCAGGCTGGGCAAAGCAAGGCACACTCTCCCTCCTTCATACCCTTGACATGCAATGGATCATGACCACAACCCATACATTTGAGAAGCCATATGTGCTGCCACTCCCTGACCATTCTCAAGAATGCCTCATAGTGATCCTGTACTGACTGTTAGTGGGTCTGAAGCTTCAGGAATTTAGGGGTATGAACAGGAGGAGGGTTACACCCTGTATTATCAGTTTGGTGTGCAATAGAGTAGTAAAATTCGAATGCGGAGACTTTTGACATAAAGCTGAGCATTTTGAAGTGCTTTAGAATATGGAGCGTAGCTGCGGTTTTTGGCTCCAACACTGTGGCTGGATACAACCCTGCATGGAGTAGCTGGATGTATCATTGTTGGGCATGCTCGCAGTCACAGAAAGCCAGTGAGACGGAATGGATAGCATTTATGTTGATGACGACAAAATCGTTCTTTGCCACTAGCACAGGATTGGTACATTGGGTTCCTCTTGTATGTCCAAGTTGAATTTGGAGGCCAAGTGTTTTCAGAGTTGTTACCTTAAAAAAAGACCCATTCCATTCACATGGTAGTGCTGTGAGCACAGCATCATCCAAAGATCAAGCCAAACATACCTGGGCTCAATGGAATGGAGACGGAAGATGATTGTCAATGGTGCAGGTATGACAAAACATCCTATCATCACAGCAATCGATACATCAGATCAACACATTGTGTCTGAAGCATAAGGGACAAGGCTTGTTTGGGCTGCCACATCCTTCGTGTTGGAGAAGCTCTTGAATGAATACATCAATTTCAGGGATCCACACAAGAAGAGGGTTATCCTATAATGAATTAGTCCCTGCGTGGAAAGGGAATAGAACACCTTACCCCCAAAAAACCTCAGTTGCATTTAACTTGCTCATTCTGCACGTTGCTGACATAGCCAGGCTCCAACATTTTCCCAACCAAGTCCATGTCATCTTTATCACTACACTTGTTGCCTTGGGACATTGGTTTGTCCTCTCTCCACAGAATAGGTTCATGAGACATGCGAGTAGGTTGCTTCTTAGGTGATGCTGGCATTTCATAGTAGGTGTTATTCGTAAAGAGGCCACACAAAGAAGAGAGAATGTGGGTATGACTTTGGATGATGTGAGCAGCTGGAGGTGAGGGGCATTCACATTTGTTGTTACTATCAATGTACTCAGTAATCTGGTGGGGACACTTTGGAGGCATGAGTTAGATGAGGGTGATTTGAGAGGATCAGATGCCTTACAGGCTTTTTGGTTAATAAACTGTTGGATGCATCTTGGTCTTGATTTTGATCCTTTACACTGATGTGTTGAAGAGGATGTCCCCAACAAAAGGAAGGACAGATCACAGTAAGAGAGGATTGCAATAGGAGAAAAAAAAGGCCTAGATGGCACCAATGAAAATTTGGTTTTATAAGGTACTATTGATAA